>VOMN01000780.1:0-18058 GCA_014899125.1 Orchestia grillus
GCTCGGGGATCTGCGAAGGCACACCATGCACACAAAGTGGCGGCACCCCACTGTGGCCTCGGCGTAACGGTCGAAGTATCCCCAAGTACATCCAAGTACAAGTACAAGTTGATATACAATCGGGCATAAAAGTCACGTGCCATACGACTGTTGAATATCAGTATTTCGCGTTACAATTATCTGCAAAATTAATGTCAAGATTTGAAGATGTTGAATGTCCAGCTAGATCCCCTGACTCATCACCTTTCTATTTTTCCGTTCGGGAGACCTAAATGGAAGAGTTTACCATGAAAAAACAACAAATCTACACCAGCTCAAGGCATCCAACGACATCTAGCGAATTGAACAGGCTCTCACCAGCGCGGAATGAAGAGCCTGCGTAATCCTACAATTCTTGTCTGCACTAAGGGAGGGAGAGGGAGCCACGCTTGAAGAATATCATATTAAAAAGTAATCAGAAAAAAGTGGTATCTTTCAGAACTTCATAAATACTTATTTTTGTAATCTATTCAATATTACATGACTTATTAAATATTCGTTTAGGCCTTATATTTAAAAAAACTATCTTGTATAAGTGCTCATACAAACGAGAAGGCAGCGAACTTCTTCCTTGCATGTATTGTGTTGAAATAATTGTTGGATGGAATTACAAATTGCTCCACGACAAGATAAACTAGAGAGGGTCTGTTGGCAGGTAGAACAAAACAATAATTACGGATTCAATCGTTCTGATAGATGCAAATATCATAATATGAAAATAGTCATTTATTTGGTCCAAAGGATACGTGCAAATATGCTTGCATCGAAAAATGTGCTGGGAAAAGTAAATCCAAATGTTAATTTACGTATAATTTTGAACGCAAGGGGAAATCGTTCAGGCAATGTCTTGTCCATGTAAATTAGCTTTAGAAAACTTTCTAAAAATCAGTGTTTTACAGTAAACTTCATTCACCATGGATCTTTTGGAGTACGCTTCATCACCACGAGCACCTCTGGCATGCAGGCCTGCACAACACAAGATTCCCTCAGCAGTCGAGCCCTGAGTGGACGGTGCTCATGCAAGCCCTCAGTGGCTCAGCAGCCCTGGTCAGATGCGAGCTGCCCTCTCAGCCTCCAAATGAAACCACCCATTTCAATTTTTATGAGTAAATTATATTCGACTAATTATTAAGTATCGGTGCTTAAAACAAAAATTGCGGAGTGGGTACTACGCCTGATACTTCTACAGCTTTTCCTCTTAATCATAAATCTTATGCATTAACTGTAAATGATAAAACATTTCTGGTTGGAAAGAAAATGTTTGATATTTCGGCTTCTCATTCCCAGAATTTTTTCCCATACTCTTGAAGCAGGGTCTATAAATTATGATGCAAATGAGAAGAAGATGTAAACCGAGTTGAAGAAGCTTATCTGAAAAATGGGAACATATTAAGGTGATATTTGCTCTGCAGACTTGTGCGAATTTTGATTGTTTTACAAATGAGCATTTGACGGTTGCATGATATGCAGCTTACGCTTTCAGCGGGTCGCAGTCACGCTGGCCAGGAAAGAAAATGAGCTAAAGCAATTTCTTAAGCAATTACACGTGCAGTGAGTTCTTGCGAACTAAGAATCATAACTGAAGTCTCAACGTGACAGGCTCACCTATTTTTAAAGTCGCAGTCTTAATGGAGGAGAAAACAATGTGATCCACACCTGCATATGACAGATTTTCAGAATCAATCATATTTATTATCCTATCACATCAATTTGTAGAATTTTTGGGTAGATTTCTAATTTGTTATAATTTTGCAGTTTATCGTATGTATAAAACAGTCTACGTCAGAAAATGCCATCTTTGCACTGTAATTACTTTATTAAGGGATATTATCATGCGTTAATTTTTGTACCTAGGAGTCAATTTAGAATCACGATCCGAAGTTAATTTTAAGGCTGTAATTTTACTAACTGAAAATCCAAATGGTTTATACTTTGTATGTAAGTGACCAACTATGGAATAACCTATTTTTAGGCTTATTACTTCTAAAAATCGCTGAATTGAACGTTGACATTCTTTCGACGTCTAACATACATACAAATCTTTCTATTTTACTCCGTACGTGTTTCATATTTTTATTTTAATCAATTCATTGTATTGTTTCAGTGTGCACTGTATTCTAGATAAACTTGACGATTCAGATTTACGGAAATGTTCTGAAACTGATACCTCTTTTATTGCTTGAATATCGTTTGAGCTTATCATCTTACTCCTGTCGCTATCACGATGTGCCACCCCTTATCCTATAGACGAAGCGAGAACATAAAGTGTATTTTTCCTCGGTCGCATCAAAAAATTTCCGTTGAAGAGCTCGAAAGTATCGCTACTGGCGGGTCAGTGACCTCGCTGCAAAGGCCTTAGAGCTGGTGTTAAATTCAGAGAAATATTGAGTTGATTTGTAGTCACATGAGATGATAGTCTCGATTTCAGTGATTAAAGTTCGACAGGATAACGATCTGAAACTTCACGAGTTATTTGAGGAATAAATAAAAGTAATTGCATGAATAGTTTTGCCAAGGGCTGTTTTCATTTTAAGCCAATGGCTATTTGAGCATGGAACTAAGAATATGCCGGGAAAATTCTCACGTGTTAGCTGGATAACTTTTCAAGGATATTTTACCCATGAGCAAATATCTCTGTATTCTAACTCTATTACTCTATATAACTCTATTTTACCTAACAAGGACCAGCTCATTTTTCGGTTGTACGAAACATTCTATAAGAAGTCGTTCATATTTCATTCATTTGAGTGCATATTCACCATACTTTAGAGAGAATAAAAATGAATTTTAAGCCTAAACTGTACCCGAAGTATTTCAATGTCTTATTATTCCATAATGTAGAAAAAATTTCAACATTGTTCAGTCAATTAGATGCAAACCGGAACTTATCAACAAAGACCTTACTGATTGTTGCGTGAAGCATGTAACAGTGATAGTTATGAATGACCAAATACAGAATGAACCATTTCAGGGTCTATACAAAAAGTATCCAACCTTAAGCCGGGAAAGAAGTTCTGTACCTGAGAGAATGGGGACTTAATCCTTTAAAACTTGGCCCTCTGTGATTGCACACACTTAGTTCAGCGGTTCATCCATCGCTGGCAGCAATTCTGGAAAGATTCCTTAAGATGATGGGCAGCTGTTTCGTCGCATTTTATATCTCCATGAGGGTCTCGAAACGGGACCCTTTTAACGTTGTCCTCACCTTAGGGAACAAAAAAAATCCCACAGGGCCATGTCAGGTGAGTAGGGAGCCTGGCGAACCTGCGAAATGCCGTGCACGGTCAGGAAAGTTTGGACCAGGTGTGAGGAATGAGCTGGTGCATTGTCGTAACCGAAGGCCCGCGGCCTACTCACAGATCAGGTCTCTGGTACCGAACTGCTTCACAAAGATTACGAAGGACTTCTCGGTAGTGCTCCTTCTTGATGGTCTTCTATTCTCGTGCGTTCGCATGATGCACATTGTCTCGGTGATCGAAAAAAACAGCATTAACTCTACTTTGTCTTGAATCTGCCGTGCTTTGTTTTGGCCTCAGTGAATATGGGTGCTGACATTGTGAGGACTAGACTTTGATTTCTGTGTTGTACCTGTATACCCAAGCCTCATCTGCAGTGATCATAGTCTTTAGGAACTCATGATTTCCCTTGGGGTTTTCCAGCATGTCTTGTGCCACTACAAGACCGAGTTGTTGCTGCTCGAGTGAAAGCAGTTTGGGGACATATTACACTGCCACTCTTTGCATTCCCTAATCCTCAGCCAAAATACTATTCACAGAACAAACCTCAGCAGCAATCTCCTGGGCTACCAAACGTCGGTCCCCCAATGGTCACCATCCGAACTTGTTTGATAACATCGTTCCAACTTGTTGATCGTCTTCCGGAACAAGGGTCACTCCTCGAGGACACGCAGCCATCTTTGAACCGGTTGTACCACACTTTGATTTGAGCAGCCAGCATTGTATCATCACCGAAAACCTGCTGAATCTTGTGAGTGGGTTCCGCTTGAGTTTCCCCAAGTGTCTGGCAGAACTGGACGCAGGGCTGCTACTGTACGCATTTGGTTATATTCGAGAAGATGAGAATGCGACGAGCACGTGTTAAAAGGTGCCAGTCACTGGCAGCTACCGACACCACCAGCAGTGCTGCAAGGATATAAATATGCACGCATGCGTAGGAACGTCCATTCTGCGAGTACGAGCAGCTCACATACCTACATAACCCTTGATTAAAGGAAAAATAAGCCTTGATACTGTATGTACCTAGTATATTGACCTAGTATATTAAAATCGGGGAAGGAATTTTCAAAAAAATTTGTAGATAGTCTGAAAATTGATTTCGACTGGAATCAAAGATCAAAGTCGAAATCAAAGACTATTGATTCAATATCAATTATCTTTTGCAAAATATTTTTGAACAATTATGTTTTATATGTAATCTGAATTTCAATGTTACTTTACAATAGTATCGAAGTAATCTCACGATAATACAATTGAAACATACGGTTGGTTTATTAGAAGAAAAAAATTAAGGTCCGATTCCAGTGCGGTGACGTCATTCGTAATCCAACGTTTCACTAACGCAACCAGATTAAAAAATCACGTGGAACTCCATAGACATCCCGTTAGGGAAATAAACTGCTCCTCCTGCCATGTTTCGAGTAACGGCAATTCATCTAGCCGAGTCAGGAGCCCGAACAGGAGGCGGCTTCTGAAAGTCGGTGCAAGGTTTGAGTTAGGAGCTCGATGAGGTTGCATGTATGGAGAGTCGGTGCAAAGTTGGAGTCAGGAGCTCGATAAGGCGTCATGTACGGAGAGTCGGTGCAAGGTTTGAGTCAGGAGTTTGATGAAGTGGCGGGTACTGCGGGTCGATGCAAGCTCGTGTTGAGAGCAGGTGCGAAGAAGTGCTCTTAGCTGTAATAGATGCGCCAATAAAGCCCGGCTGTTGCTTATGCGTTCTTTACAATAAATGAAAATATTGATACTGGGCTGTTCTCGGATCTTAAGTAAAATTAGTAAGGCAATGAGAGCCGATCCGGGGTAATTCATTATTGCATTTTTATCACGCATTGAAGAACCAAGCAGCTTGCAAGGCAGTGTAGGTGTCATGGTTCTATATGCATGTCGAGCGTGAGAAAAAGATGGAACGCATAAAGAAGTAAAGGAATCGAGCTGACTTTCGCATATGCCTAAGGTGCGAGAACGACCGTCATTCTCGTTTTCATCTGAACTTCGCGGGGAGGAGCGGCGTACGGAAGAAGATGGGGGGGAAGGAAATATTAACACACAAATCGAGAGCTTGTCGATGAATCTCTTGAGGACGCTCACGAAGGTTGCCGACTTCAATAATTATTTTGTGTTATTTTTTTATATACTTTTCCTGGGATTCATTTCATGCTGAAAGATGGACTTATGTACAGATAGAAAATATTAGGATTCATCATTCCGAACGCTTCTCGTTATTTGAATAATTGCGTGTTAGAATTCTTCCGATAGCGGCCCGTTTGAATTTTATAGTAAACAAAGGTCTCACCAAGCCACCCGAGACGCGAGCTTTTCAAAACGTTAGACACTCACTATACAGTCTCGGCGTTGGGAGAGGAAGCACGAAGCGAGGTAGTCCTTAATTGTTGGGCCGCATCTTTACGGGTGTCGGGTCCATCTCGCTTTATGCGGACAAGAGTATTACATTATTTGTGTAACGTCACGCAGACCAACTCAAATTGTCCGATAAATTTAAAATTTGCTAATAACGCCCTCTCTATCCCGCCTCTTCAGCATCGAGTCTCCATTACCTCAGTTCAGTTATTATTTCAATAGTATCGATCGTTGGCCTCCCAGTTACGACGGAGAATCATGTAGGATTGGATCAAATTCTCGTTCTAGATAGATCTTGTATAACTGTGTTTTCCGAATGCATTTAGAACAATTGTCGTTGTGGGTTTGTAGCGATCTTTAGCATGTCTCAGTAAATAGTGCTTGATCCTGAGTGCATCATTTCCGTGTATATTAAGTAGTAATCAGAGCACTGAAAAGCTCGATATTATGTTTCATCACACCATGGTCTAAAAAGCAGGAATTAATATACGACGAAAGAGATAAACGTATAATTCTCGAAATACCAATCATTCAGTGATTGTAATTTACTCCATTTGCAATGGGACTTATTGATGGTTCCTTAAATCAGTTATAGATTTCCTCTCGCATTTATGCCCACATTACCATGAATTAACTAACATATATTTTTCTGGTTTTGACCAGTTGTGGCATTACTTGAAAGTTTGAAATTGATCGAAAAAAAAATCATAAGAAGCAAAATAAACAAGACGCGACGGTCTTTGAGAACGCAGTGTTTCGCATCCATTAGTTAAGCAGACCAGCAACGGAAAAAAACGTTCACGACAAATTACCCGCAGTGGTCAGGGATATAACATAGAATTACATCATAAGACAACAAATTCATTTTAAAACTTTTGTTTAGGATCTATAAACTCTCAGATGCTAGATAAATAATGTGACAATAATTAAAAAAACGACACTCATGTGAAGTGTGATAAAATAAAAATGAGGTAATATTTGACACCAGTCACTAGAGTGATAATCAAAATCCTCTAAACGCACGCGATGATTTATTTTTTTCAACTGGATACTTGATATTGGATCTCTGAATTTGAGGTAATACGCGCACTCGAGCGTAAACATCAGTCGATATGTTCATTTACTTAACTTTTTGTACCTGGAATTCATTTAGATGTGAAAGAAACTACAGTGGTGCATTTCTGTGTTACTTATAGGCATCATTAGCAGATCTAGGGATTTTCCCATAATATCGATATCATAAAGAATTTTTGAGAAATACTTGTATCCCAAAAGTACCGTTATTATCTTATAGTATACATCATTTTGAGGGGAGATACTCGTGGAATGTGTGTCCTCTTCAGATGCAAAGAGTTACACATATACACTTGGAATAGTGAATATGAAGCTACGGGATCGAGCCGATGTACGTAGCTACACGAACAATGATGATAAAATTAGTATTATGATGACATTACATAAAAGAGAAAAGACATTATTCCAAGGTTTCACTGTCATGAGCTTCGTTTTTTTTCACCGATTGAAGGACAGTCTTTTATTTGAAGAGAAGAATGAAATTGATTTTTGATGTGGGCTTGTGAAATTCTGCAGACTCAATTTTTCTACATCATAGGGTTATGACGGAGAAAACGAGTACTTATGTATGTATGGCAATCCACTCTATTAAAAACCAACGACGTATTGCCTGTAAATTAAGGAAGACACTGTCGATTAGGGACGAATTGAAGGCGAATCGGCCATTTCGGCCTCAAACGCTTCAGTCTGACTTATATTTGCATACGGTCGAACAAGGCGTAATATCCGATAAAATGCTACGATAAAATCCGTCGCTAATTTTCGTGAAGATATTGAACTCCGCATTTATAGTGAATAAAGAGCTGTTCATATAACTCGCTCCTCGCGTTTCTCAACGCATATGATCTTCCATCGCTTCCTGCGCGTGTTGGCTCGAACAAAACTTTTCTGCTTAAAAATATGCTATTTTTTTCACCATAATAATTTGATGAACTTACTTGCGATTCGTGGCTCATGCGTTGAATAAATTATTACCAGGACGAAAGGCTTCATAATTGCTGTCAGGGAGCTATGAAAGATCAATTATTATTTGTAAAAACATCGTCGAAGAATTGCCGAGGATGACAGCTAACACCTCAACATTCATTGCAATTGACGGCTGCAGGGTAAATAAAAATTATGATATTTTTGTTTCAACCGAACCTGCAATAGCTTAGATTAGAGTTCAGTGAATTCAGATCTGGTGGCGCTGATAATATCCTGCATTTCATCCACTCGACGAAGGCAGATATCACGATTGGATACTGCTTTAAATTAGTGGTAATTGTCAGAGATCCCCTTTGTTCTTTGTATATGAATACAGGTTAATATGAATGTTCAACACAATTTTTATCATCTAAACAGTAGTCAAAAGTCCAGATAAACGGCAGAACTGATGACCGGTTTCGATTCTATGTCAGTAAATTTTCCTCCCCTTAAATGACACGAACAGTTTGAGTCGGTCGCCTCATGGCACTCATATGCCATTACGCCGAGATAAATACTTGTGCCCTATCTATTTTCCACGTGCTTTAGAAACTTAGGGCTGAATAAGCCTGCTCACAAGGTTCATTAAATTTTACAGAAGTTATAAGCTGAACTATGAGAGCGATGTTTGACTTCAATTTCAAATGACTTTGTCATAGTTCCCATCAAAGCCCACGTGTTTTCTTCGTTCTAATGTCTTGAATATTTTACGAATTCTGAAACAGTCTCGAAGTTATTTGAGTGAATAAACAGCTTTGCATCTTCCTAACCTTGATGCCAGAACACGGAATAATATATGTTCATGATTAATGCTTCTCTAATTCAACTATTCAGTAATTTCTTCGAAATAGCTACAATGTTTATTTGTTTTTATTTCCTCTCCGATTCTGATCAGTTTCGTCTACATTTTGTTTTCAGTGCATAGAATAAAATTTGATGGACAGTAATGAAGCAATTCAACGCTATTAAAAACAGAGATGGATTCTAAGCATCAAAAAAATAGCTGAACAATCGACGTTATTAAAATCGAAATATTCTAGTCAGCGCACCCAATTTTGGGTGGATGATTTACTGCGACTTAATAAGACAGGTACAAACAGAATAACACAGTAAGACAAGACTGGTGATTTGATTTGGCCAAATTATTAATGCAATAAAGAATCTCGTAGAGTATAGTACAAATGAAAATATTGACCTTCATACTCACGGTGCGTTTTAGTAGTTTATCTCTTCATAGGAGACGATTTGAGGATGTTTGTGCCCTCACTTGTTCCCGGGTAAACTTGTGGATAAAGACTACGAATTTTAGAACAATTTTTGGGGCGAGACCAAACGAAGATGGACTTGTTCAGCCGAAATGTTGTGACGTAAGTTGGGGAAAACGTGGATCAGCTCGCTGTCAGAGCACCACCATTCTACCAGGGGAGAGTGAAAGAGGATCCTTTATGTAATGGGGTTGCTGTTAGAATGTCCCATTTTTGACCTAGAGCTTTTCCTATTAGACGGATTTGCTTCCAATTCGACGCACGTTCATAAATTTATAAAAGGAACACATTTTGCTCAGCATACAATTTCGATTTCTTGACAGAAAAAGAGATATGAACAGAAAGCAAGATTTTGCTGAAATTATCAACTGTTATAAAATTCCACAATATTTGCACTAGAGAGACGCGAAAGGACTCATTTTGTGCTGTCAATGTGTACAATAAAAAATGTTCGACATATTTGGAACAAATCCATGATTTAATTTTTTGAATAAAAATCCGTAAAATTTGAATTTTGCTAAGGGTTTTCGACTCTTAGGTCTGTATCTTTTTTCAAACGCAATAAACTAAATAGTTTTTCTGCCCCTTCCTATGCGCATTGAAATTTCCCATCGAATGAGTTCTATATCATTTACTTAAGACTAAAACTGTAGATGTTTTTGGCTTTCAAATGCGAAAAATCTGGATCATACAGGATATATATGTATATACACTTCCTAATGATGTTATGCAATAGAAATGAATGAAAACTTTGTGTAGAACCACCTACTTGGCTCTAAATGGTGCTTATTACACTTTTGTGGCACCGCAGCATTCCTGAATGTTAGCGCCTGAATGTTTTTGCCCTTGGGAAGTGGTTGCGAGGAAAAACCACTCACTTTCAAAGGCCGACAATCGTCAAATAGCGCTCCAGGTCGATGTAGTGGGTCGTATAGATAGAGGATAATACGTAGAATGGTCAAAATAATTATATCAAACAGGAATATCGAGGATACTATATTGCAAATGCTTATCAGGTACTGGAAAACAAGAAAATTTGTGTAAACAAATTATGTATATATATACATATAAAGTTCATACGCCTTCTAATACAGTACTATTTCACATTCTCATACACTTATGAATGCATATTATACAATAATATAATAGAAAAACGCAGCGTAGTTCCCAAATTGTCCCACTTCTAGAGCGTCTAGAAGTCCTTCACCCCGACCTTTCCGTCCCGTAACTCCCGTTCAGATTTGCCAGAAACTTTGCCACGTGATTCAGTATACACTCTTGAATGATATAAAGTCAAGGACCGAAAAAATTATTAACATCGAAAAAGTCATAGGACAGTCCCCTTGTGTAGGTCCGGTTAACCGTATTCGAGGAATTATGGGAAAAGATTATAAGGTGTTCGAAGAAAACGTGAAACAGGATGTTTGGAACTTGGTTTTGGATGAAGATCGTAGATCCAACATGACAGTGATTCGAAGCCCTATTTTATAGGCAAAAGGGGTTAGAGAATAGTTGAACAAGGCTTACATTTCCAATTTAGAATGGTCATCACAGTCTCCGGACTTCAATCCAATTGAAAATTTATTGCTTTAGCTAAAGGTTTTCTTTTGACCAATACTTCCAAATGTATCAACAAAGAGTCAACGTGTAAATGAGAATGAGCCTAAATCAAACATGATATTTCTATAGCTCTACTTAAAAATTACAACGAAGGGCTTGGTTGATGTAATTCCCTTGAAATGGTATACAATTAACAATCAGTTATACAGTAGTAATTTCTATGGCCCTAATAATTTTTATTCCTTGTTCTTCTAAAAATGCTTGTAAATTCTTAAATGTTTACTGCAGAAATTTGAAATTTAGTGTATCTCATCTATTATGTGTTGTTAAATGCATGTATAAGTTTCATTGCTCAGCAAGTATTAGTTTTGGAGGTACAATAAAAAATGTGGTGCTATCGTAGGGGTACTGATACTTTCTGCAGGCACTGTTTGTTCTGACTTTGAGTGTATTTTAATATTTTTCTCAAACAGCATATCTGCGCCGACACAATTTCTCCTTGCCTTAGGATCCGATGGCATTGAAAATTTATTAGTGTTCTCCGAAAATACACCATCCAAAGCCACGTTAGCCATTAATTATTCGATTGCTTAAGAAGTTATTGGAAGAAACTTCTTTGTTAAACTCATGTTCCAATTTTTATATTAGCTCTGATGACTAATTTCAATGTATATTTACGCTGAAGAAATGAATAGCTTCAATTTTTTTGCAATTTTTTTTGTCTCTGTCACGGGAGCCAGAGGCGATATATTTGATCTGATGTTTCAGGAACGTCAAATCCAAAGAGGCCTGGAGAAGTTTATCGGTGCACGCCCAGAAAACCTTCAAAAAATGTCAGCCATGTCGTTCAATCCCGGCTACACAATCCGCGAGCTTCACAGGACGGAGTCGTGGAATGCCACTCGTGGTTCCGTACCACAACTGCATTTGATGTCTGGTATTTGGTGACATGAGATTCCTAGGAACAAATAAATACGATGTAACCGTGACAGTGAAATCAATTTAGCTATGTTGATCGGAAAGTTGTAAACAGCCAACTAAACCATGTGTTCTTCTATTCATCATGGTTTTCCAGATAATTCATAATTAGTAAAAAATTATTAGTATATATGTATGTATCTTAATGATTGATTTTAGAAAAAACGAGTAATCTTATGTCTCACGTAAAGTTTCTAAGCGATATTTACGTAAAAGCCCAGACGCATCCTAACTTTTGGAATCTTAAGAATCATCTTAAAATGAGAACGAATTTGTTCTGCGGCACAAACGAAGTAAAACAATGACTGTCTAAGTCACTTTCAAGGAGCTCTGTTGCGGGTCAGAGAGCATTTTTTACGCCATAGTGTTGTTCGTCAGCTGAACATGATGAAACCATAACAATCCCCTCACGTGATGGCGACCCAGTGTGGCTTGCTTGGCTGATTGTTTGGTCCTTCTATGCGTCCGTCTCTCTAGCACGCTCGTATGGATTTAGGTAGGAGAAAATTCCGGGGTTTACATTCCTCAGCTAATAGCAAGCCTGTCAGATAAGGCCGTCTGTATCAGTGATACTGGAAGTAATATTTCATGTCAGGGTTACCTTAAACAAGAGGGTATTTTACGAAATGAACATCATTTGTCTCCCATTTTTGACAGGGAGCGTCCACTGGTAAGTATAAGATACCTTTCAAGTTGTATTATATCTTTTCCATCAGTCAGTTTTCAAGCGAGAAGCTTGGTCCCATCACACTGGAAATCATGCATGAAAAATATTTATTCTCATTTACTTATTCGCGCAATTTACCAAAATTATTTGTAGTACAAGTACATTTTAAACAAACTGTTTTTTAAGTTAGAAAAAAAACACAATGCAGTCAAAATACGCCTAGGGACACAAAATATTTGCAGTCTATCACTTGTAAATCATGCCGTTGGATTTATGAGCTCCGGTACACCTGAGTAACATGAAGTAACCTATATTACTGCCAGTCCATAGAGAGATTCCTGGCCAAGATTCCTCGAAGCAACTGACCAAGCTTACCCCCCAATTCGGACTGCCACCCCAGAATATGAACTTGTCAAACACGAAGCCTTTGATGCTGCTCCATTGGGTTAAGATTGAGTGATGTAATGAACCAACCCAACGCTCTGAAACTTTTATTATGAATTACTCCTCAAGAAATACTGCTACGTGGATGGGTGCGTTACCTAACAGAGAGATAAAGTTCCTGCCCACGTTGTACTTTAGTAACAGGAAAAAGACTCTCGTCTAACACTTCACACATTTCTCTACGCTATGATGCCCCACACCATCCACTTGGCATGTGTCTCTGATCAAGACCATTTTTCAGTCATGGCCGTCTTTTTAAAAGTTCCACGATGAATTTTCAGACTAGGCTGGCACCAGGTTTTGTTAAAATCACGTAACAAATCTCTACATGTATGATCAAGTTCGGATGTTCAGTCAAAATTTAAGGTTGCAGTAGAAAAGTTACTCATTCATAAGATTGTCTCATACTACCGGCCACTCCAACAATTAAATTGCTTTAAGTTACGCTGAGCCTTTACCGATTGAATCATTTCTGCAATAAGGCTGCGTTTAGCTGTGTACGAAAAACTAGCTGCTGTCTCATCTATACAGTGTGTCACACTAAAACCCGAACCCTCTTTTTGTAAGATCATTTTGCTAGAAATTCAACGTTTATGGTCTTTTTACGATGGTATTACTGATACGGAGAAAAAAAATTCTCTGTTCGGGTTTTTGTGGGGAGATACTGTATATGTAACGAGGAGCTACATACAATCAGCTTGTTATGACAGACAAGCAACACCCATACGCAAGTGGATATTGAAATTCTTTTGGATGGTAACCCTGTAACGATCAAATTATTTTGGCGTTCAGAATACGTTCAGCTTTGTGTGATACACTATCTGCAGGCTTACGTATATGAGCAATAAAGTTGCATTTATCTTCCAACGAAAAGCTAGCAGATCCTAATGAAACAGGACCGTACAGTCCGGCCACTGGGACATTAAAGGGACAAAGGACTTGAACTAAATCATTCTCATCAAAAAGTTTTTCACAATTTATATCGTATCACTTCCATCAATAGAGACTTTGGTAGATAACTGCATTGGTGTCTTTGTTTATCAAATCATTTTATTTTAGTCTGGCACCCACGCTTTCGAGAATTACGAGATACGAAATTCAAAAGTTTTGTGTTCTATATAAAATGAAATTATAAACATTTAGGTATCTACTTCTTCATTTTAGACGCCCACATCCATAAAGTTGGAAATATCCTTCATGATAATTTGTTATAAGAATTTAAGGTGTGAAATAATGTTTTTTATTTTTATTATCTATTTCTACCAGAAAATATTCCGTACATAAACTTTTTAGCGCGAAAATAGTAGTTAGCGATACTTAGTGAATCCCGTTGGCATATTCGTGCGTCTGGGAGGATATGTTTGTATTGGTTAGAATGGTCGGAATGTCTCATGCAAGGCGTAAATAATCTGGTAAACTAAATTTGTTCGAAAAGTAGTTTTGTTAGAAATAATAAATCCGGGGTCACAGCATAACTTCTTTGGTCTTTACTACAAGTTAAAGACATTCAAAATGAAAATGCAAGCAATTCGGGATTATCCCATCATCAGTACGGTCTGAAAAATATTCAGCAGTATTTGTACAAAAATTACAGACATTAGCAAGCCCAGTTAGATTACACAAACACGGTACATTTAAATCAGATAAAGTAATCGTGGAGAAATTACCTGCAGACGTTTTCATTTAGAGCAAGTTTCTGCTTCTGAATGTAGGTGAATTCTAAAATTCCACGAGTGCTTTTTAAAACTAACAGAGCCTAGAATTTTAAAATTGGTTATGGACACCGGAACATCACAGTGCTCAGTGTGGGACGGGAGGGAAGAGACAGAGGAGCAAGATAAAATGTTACCTACACGACTGCTTCGGCCGTCATGTTCTGATATCCTTGTGCAAACAGTACGATAGGTACTCCCTTTGTACTTGGATGAACACAGTCCATAACTAAATTCGTATACCAAGAATCTCCGCATGCCAAAAGGTATTTTTAAATTTCAAAAATGAACCAAACATCAAATGATTCCATTAAATAAGGTGAAATCAATGCCCAAAAATTAACAAATACGTCCCTCTTTTAAAACTCGACATTGTGTAATCAATATTTGAGTTTTTTAATTGTTAGATGATATAGAGATTCCGATATTCATATTTTATTGCATATGTTTTACAGCACTGCTTCGTTTCCCTTGCCTTCATAAAAATCTTAATGAAAAAGTGTTTTGTATTGTTTCAGATATTGAAGACGGATTTTTAAGATCCTAAACGTTTATCTTATAACGATTTTCATGTTTATGATTGCGTTGGTACATCTTTTTACCTTGGAAAATGTATCTCAATTCAAATTGTAGTTTTCTCATGAAGAGACCGCACAGTAAATTGAAAAAGGAAGCTCAATTCAAATTACAGTTTTCCCATAAAGAGACCGTCCAGTAAAATTTCGCTCAAGTTTGCAAAAGCGGTTTCTCATGTTCAAAAACGTTCTTCTTTAGCTACTCTATAACTACGCAAATTTGGATAACGTTCGTGCAAAAAATAGGTGTGCTATGAGTGACAAAACATAAAAAAGTAGTGTAGCTTTTTCATCCGAGGAGTAACCTTAGGGTTTGCGTTGTCGTTTGTCGTCTAATTGTGTTGTTACCACCATGAGCGATTTGCACAGAAGACAGGTAGACGCAAGTGCTTCACATGATGTCGGAGGGAAGGTAATCAATCTGTTTACTGCGTCTCACAGTCGTCGAACCTTGACCCCGAATTTTGGCCGCGCCAATAGATGGGTCAGCCTTCTTGACGGTGCTGATAAGTGATGGTGGTCTGATTTGCATTGACTACTCCTTCTATAGTTCTATAGTTCAACGCGGTATTTCAATGCGGAGGTACGTGTAGAAGTCGATTTTGTATTTTTGGAATCATTGAAAACTTATTCAAGAAGAAATTATGAAGAATGGTAAAAAATTCCGATAATAAAAACAATTTTTTCTTCTGTTTCTTCGAGATATTCCGCTACGGTTATCTTCCTCGCATCGAAGTGCATAATTTGATTGAAATTTTTGTAAAAATTACCTCTTTGTTTAAAAATCTCATCTTCTTTTTAGAAATCAAACAAAGCGATGCTATCAAAATGTGTTTATTTTATTTCGCGTTGCACAAATGAGCCAAGTTTTAAGGCAGTCCGTTTCATATAAAAAAGACAATAATCGGACGGTCCCGTTTGCTCCCCGGACAAATACTTAGTCACTTGTTGTTATCTGATGTCCAGTTATTTACCGAGTTCATCAATCGGTTTTCAAAGCTATGACCGGAGGGCATGTTATATGCGAACTGAACAGGCATCAGTCTTTATCCACCGCTGGTAAGATATAGAGTTGTTTTTTAGTTACTCTACAACAATTGAGTAAAAGTAAGACGTCTTTGAATGACAAAAATGGGCAATTGCATTTTGTCGGGCTAAATGCCACCCAACGACGGAAGTAGCGGGGTTCGTTGGTGTTTTATGCGGCCCTAATATGCGGTCTACTAACAACAGAAACCATTCGGAAAAAAAGGCAGTTCGAAGGACAATTGTGGTCGGAAGAAAATTCGAAACGATGCTGACGGCTGCGTGTGTCCCGAATTGTTGACCGGAATCGCTTTGCATCGAGGATGGAGTTACTGTAAAACGTCAGTGATGGCCCTTCTCCTGCTGTACTTCTCCCTACTTTTCGTAGCGAACTCCGCGCAACGTACATTTGGGGCACAGTGGCTTGTAAGCAGTCGGTGATAACTCCTGCCCACAAGACGGCTCTTTTAAAATGGGTTAAAGCACAAGCACATTGAACTGAATAGAAGTGGAGAAGTGTCATACGGCCAGATGAATCACGATTCAGTCTCTATAATAATGGTACCCGCAGTCATGTTCATCAAAGACTTCGCAAAGCCTCCAACGAACCCGTCGGGCAAAGAGCGATACAAGGAGGAGGAGCGTCTGGTTTGTCCTATTCGGAACAAGTGTTGCTTCAACTACGCAGATATGGGTCTTTCAGTGAGGAATCTATCAAATTGAAGCAGCATCGCTACATTCATCTACTACCTAATAAGTTTTTGCAATCTGCACAATATATAAATGAAGGAAGTACGTTGCTTTGGCAATTTTTTCCGGATGGCGAATGTCGGGTGCATCACGCTGAAACTATCGATAATTGGCATGAATCATTCAGGATATGTCAAGAATTCAAATTAGCCAGCTAAATCTCCAGATATGAACCCAATAAAAAAATTGGAGGACCACTTGCGAATGACAAGTTAGACGTCGAGAAGATGATCCTACTGTGGCTGCACTACGAGATCAATTGAAGCAGAGCGATTTAAAATCGACCAGGTGTACATTACGACACTTGTAGACTCAATGCCGCTCAGAATTACCGCCATTATTCGTGCTCGTGGAGGTCCTACTCCACATTAGTAGCAGGTGGCTAATTTTTTTTCTAAATGGAGCTTATATATCCTTACGGAAAGTTAAGAACTTCTAAATTGCGGTCAGGAACGACGATCTGCTATCGTATGCAATAGTACAACAGTAATGTAGACTTAAAATTATACGAGCCTAGCTCACTTCTATGCATGTGAGCATCAGTACATCAAGGTGGACTGATTCTGACTGCCTAAGCAATGTTTATCAGTAGGACGCACAAAACAGCAAGCAAAGGAAGGCAGAACATTTAGGCCTATTTCGCTGTAACAAGGAAGGCTACTCTGTCTAATAGCAATGGTCAACATAAGAGGCTGCAGTCTGAACGATGTGCGGAATCACAAACACGAATTTTGCAAAAAATATGAATTGGCGACTTTTTGCCCTTCTTCAAATTAATTTTGCTATGTACGCCGAAACCATAATTTAACAACCTTAAAAACATGGTTCAGCTATGAACTTCAGCTGTACTAGAGTTTTTTTTGAGTTGGGGCAACTTATATGAGATGATAGTATTTTCTTGCCTTAATGTGTGAATATTCCAAGAATAATTAGCAAATTTATTGCACAAACATGTTTGAATGAAGTTTCCTTCGATTTGTAGATTTGAATTATTATCAGGATCTACATCATCGATTCTTGGCTTTCATGGTATTAAGGATATTGCATTCGTTTCGTTAAGTGGAACATACTTTTCTCAAACAGAATTTTCAAATTATCAGGAAATAGATAAAAGTTCATCCAGAAATGCAAACGTTGATAGATAGCCATTATTTTCTCTGAACTTATTATGTTATTGTTCTTACTCTGGGTCCAAAGTGAGGAAGAACTACTAGGGTAGTAAAAAATTTGAAAATGAAGTTAAATTAATGATGTAGGTTAGAGATACGATGAAATGAAAATGAGTAAATCATTGGGGTTTCAAAACATTATAAAATTTCCTGCAATGCACTGACACCATTTCGTCTAAAATCATGAGAAAATGTCTGAATCATACATGGGCGAGAGAGGTTACTAACATATACAGAGT
>VOMN01000781.1:0-13993 GCA_014899125.1 Orchestia grillus
ACTTATGGTTATAAGAACGACATAGGTTACAGAAATAAGGGTTATGTTTATAAGAACGGCATAGGTTCCAATACAAAACCTGAGTTCTAGTAGAAATATCAAATGATATACTGAGCTAGGCGGTTAGATGCATGTTTCGTCGTGACGTCATCACAGATACTACCAACGGTAGCGAAAATAATTCTTTACCCACCCTGGTCACTTATTGGATGTTAATTAACCCCTTTCCCGGTTACGACTAGGAATGTATAGTTGACTCTCTGTCGCCGAACTTGTGTTTTTGCCCTACAGACGAGTTAACTCGTCGAATCTTTGATTTAAAATCGATGCTTGAAACGAGTTTACTCGTCCTTTCTTGATCTTTCTCAGTATGAACCGACTATGCGCGAGTGCGCTCATACAACTTGAAAAATAAAATATCGTCCTTTAATTACTTTGCATTTTTATCAGAAAACTTCTTGGGGAAAGAGTTACTGACTACTCTAAAAATTGCCGATTGTAACTTAAATTTCCAATAATTTGTCGCAATAAAAGGTTTGAAGAGCCATGAATGATTGTTGATTTCACTAGGGAGACAAAATTTCAAGCTGAAATACGGAATCTTCTTCCGTTTTAATCATGGCTTGGCCAGTTTGGTTGGAAGGTAAAGAGAAGTTTATACTTTTTCATACCTCTACATTTTCTTGCTTGTTACCCTCTTTCTCGCTTGTACTACAAGCGTCACGTCAGTTAACAATGGCCGACATAAATTTCATTACCCTTTTACGATGGAATAAGTGGAATGGCACCGCTTGATTTTATCATAATACAGTGAACATCGCTACCTAATGACGCTTTAGGTGCGCTCAGTCACTAGGTGAGCTTTGCAGTGCAGACGATGTCCAGCTTCCAGAAATGATCTCGTTTTAGCACCAACTCCGAACATACATCGAACAAAACGAGTTCGTAACTCGTTCGACCGAAGACTACTCGGCTGCGACGCCATCTGTTGCACGAGCTTGCAAAGATTAGATAGGAGGGGCGCCCATCTCGCTTCTCAGGGAATTACCCTATTTTAGGATATCTCGTCAGGTGTCGGGGTAAGAAGAAAAATGGTGCAACACGAAAAGCCCTGATGTACGTAATTTTGCCTTGCATCTGAATGTTACAGGGGGCCATAAAATAATAATTCACACAAGATTTCTGCTTTTTATTCAGACTTGGCTAGGTGCATGTAAATTGTCATTGAATAAGTAGAGCAAGATTAGTAAATACATATTTATTCCTGCAGACGTCTTTTATAAACCGAATAAATAATTAAATTACAATTTGTAGCATGTCACTTTATGAATACAGAATAAACTCTCTGCCTGAACATACTCCATACAGCCTATGATTGTGATTATTAAATAAAAACTTCATGGCCCTTTATCGAAAGGTAAACAATTGTTTTAACAATCGAAAGCTATACCTCACCGTATAGCTTTCGCTACACGTTATTTGAGCGGTAAAAGAATATGTTTATTAAATAGCCAGAGCTCCGTTGCATTATATATGTGCAGGGCGAGAGAGGCGTGTAAGGACGACTGGAACCCTTCACTGTTGGGCCCCCGACCTGCCGCGGCACAACCCAGCCTGCATCCATTAGCTGTTATTTCTGCGCGGTAATAACTTTACTGCGTACGAACTTCAGTAAGAAGCTCGAAAATTTCCTGAACAAAGTTTTGCAAATTGTGATTTATTAACACCAGGAATATATTTCGCAAAGGTAATCATTAATCTGAACGTAAAATAATTTTCTACGGTGAAATCAAAGGAACAAAACTTTTCAGCAATGGCTGTTTCACTTCGGAAGAATCTTTCTCAAGTTTCAAGGTTGATGTCTTTATTGACATTTTTTAACTGAGCAGTCATCAGCAATCAATGAAGCGACTGTCACCGAAAAATACGAACTAAAACTGAGATGACATTTTAAGTACACGAAGTTCAGAGGGCAGCACTCTCTAGAGGCGAGACAGTAAGTACCCAAAACTACTTCACGAGATGAAAGCATAGCGTTCCATAAAGAGCGCCGAATTTGAGTTGAGCAACACGTTTGTGTTTCGAAATTTCATGACAGTTTCTTACCATGTTTGATTGTTTGCTATTCCTTTCTCTTCGGATTATTGGGTTTGGTTTGTTCCGAAATACTCGTGTACTGAGTGCCATGAAGCAGTGTTCGAATCAGCAGCTCTTTCTCATTGTAAATTCATTCCGTTCAAATTTGGCGCCGTTCATGGAACACCTCACATTAGGTAGAATAAACGAGACCCTCGCGCGAGATATTTGTGCGTTTGCCACTCACGAGAAAGAGAAATAAAGGAGAACAGAAAAATATGAAGGCTTATCAGGCCAAAGGCGAAACCCACCACTTCAAACAACTCAATTTTTGAGAGTCGGTAATAAGTAAAGGTATGAAGACTCGTTCATATTCAATATATATTTAGGAAATGCAGAACCAGAAGAAGAAAGCTCAACTTGTCCTTTGTAAGATTGTCGCTGAAATAGTCTTACTTTTAATAATTGTCTATCTCATTTTCCCGTCCCTGCAAGCAAAATGTGCTACAATGTACTAGTACATGATTATTTTATGCTCGTATTTGATACAGTCAATAGATCGAATTCTTTGCGGAAAACTCAAGAATGGACAGAAAAATCTACGCTCGTAGTATTAACGTCGAAACCTCAGGGTTCATTCGCGGTCAACTTTGGGGTAAGCGATAGTTTGCAGTTGCAGAATGCAAACGTGTCGGCGCATGCGCTTGGGCTACTGGTGACTCAAGCAAAGTCGCAAACAGCTCGCGGAGCTGTGACGGGTCAGTCAGACAGTCCACAGATCACATAGTCATACACAGAAGATAAGGCAGCCAATTAATTGTCATCCGGCGCCCTGAGAAAGCTTGACGTGAATCGAATTGGCCAATGAATGAGCAGGAAAATTACATCATCTCTTTCCCTCCCTCTCCCTCTCCCTCCTTGACTCGTATTGATTGGTTTGCAAATAGTTTTAAAAATGCTCAGTTCGGCGTTGGCCGTCGAAGGGGACAGTCAGACTTCCTCAGTCCTCAGTAAGTCAGTAGACTTCGTTCGGGCTCAGTCGATGTGACAACGTCGGATGGAAGGTGAGCGCCGTTCTGCCTCAGTGTGAGAACACAACACGGAGTAATGGTCGAATGTTCAATTGTTCAGGATAAGCTTTCTTTCTGCTTTAAAGTCATCAAAAAGTCGGTAGCTGTCTTACCTTGTGAAACACAATTGTGTTCGGCCTTAGTCTATTTGAGGTTCTTAATTCCGCCGCTTATTTCATAGTATTGTAATTGCAACAAGTAAAGTGGTCATGGTGATGAAATAAACACAAGCGTGGTGCCATGACCACGTGATATTGAAGTAGCAAGAATAGAGCTATCCTTGTAAAAGTCGACTCGCATTATGGAAAATGGAAATATTTTTCCCTTGCCATTTTTAATTGGTAACCGTTAATGCTTCAAATTCCGGGCAGTTCTTATTATTAAAAAACAGTTATGGAATTTAAATTTTTTTCTGTGATGAGATGAAAAACATGAGAAGCTGCATTTCTACAAAGTTGAATGCACTTAAATGCTGCCGACTGTCTCTCTTCAGAAGTAACTTTCATCCATACACATTGAGAAATAATTTTCCTTCGTAACTTTTCAACGTATTGAAACGTGTCAGTTGAATTGCATCTATTGTTAGAACAAATCACAAAGAATATCAATAACTGAGAAGTATTCTCATCGATATTAGAGTTACTGACCGATCACTCAGTGCGATCAC
This sequence comes from Orchestia grillus, assembly GCA_014899125.1. Taxonomy (NCBI): domain Eukaryota; kingdom Metazoa; phylum Arthropoda; class Malacostraca; order Amphipoda; family Talitridae; genus Orchestia; species Orchestia grillus. The sequence goes on from VOMN01000781.1 coordinate 3,814, forward strand.
TTTTTAACTTCCTAACGAATGGCAAAGGTGTGCTTGAAACTATACCTACGTTGTCTGATGAATTGACAGTTCATGAATTGAAGTTGATTGACAGCTCAGGTACGCTAGTTAATGATGAAATTTACAAGACCGTAGAAACTGGAACAGACCCGATTTCAGACTTTTACAACACGGATCTCGTTCCTCCTTATCGGTATGCGGACCCTGCATTCAGTGTTATGATTTCGGGCTGTTCGAAGATATACCTTTATTTCATTTTCATTCTTATTACTTTTTCATTTTCGATCGATATCCGGCACTTATTTACGAAACATAATTTTCTCCATTTCTGGTATAATGTTTATTTTATGTTGCCTTACTTCTGTTTGGGTTTGAAAGGTTTAGTCTTCCTTTCGTTCCTAAGCTGTGCCATCGTGCTTTTGTTATTCGTTGCTTTGCTTGCGTTTTTTCTATGTAATTCCTATTGGCTTAGCCAACATCAATAATGAATCACATTTGAATTATTTAAAAAACTTCTATTTTGAAACATAAAGGTGATGAGAAAAAAAATTATTACTGAAGCAGCTAGCGTTCAGCAATACCGTGGATATACGGTAGTAAATTTATATTCATTATTCATTTTACGTGCAGAAAATTTTCTCATCTTGAATTATCGAAGAACGTGACGAACTCATGAGCGAAGGTCGGTACAATCGTTATGGAAGACCAGGGACAACTTTTTATTCGCAATTATTCTGCTAGTTTTCTTTAATTATTGAAAAAAAAAACAGAAGCTAAACCCTTATTCATTCTATTTTAGCTGCCCCTGGTTTTCAATAACACTTGTTTAAGAGAGAACTTATTCCCTGTTTACACCAACATCAGCTTATTATTATAATTGGCTGGATCAGCGGCAATACCACGGTTTTTCAGATTTGCGAGAATATCCCTGGGAACATATATGTACAGGACTGTTGGAGAAATTCAGATCGGAATTATTAAGGAGCCACTTTACTGCAACTTTCATTCGATCTGAAAAATTGCAGCTGATGCAGTAAACTAGCAGAGCCCTACGCACGTATTGCATGGTTGCGAGTCTCAAGTTACGGTAACTTTTCGAATCAACTCCCATTAGAATGAGAAGAAACTTTCTTAACTACTTTCAACTGAAACAAGGCTCCTCACACTTTGTTATTTCGTGAACTAGCACGCGCACCAGGCCAAAAATCACAGGACAAATGATCTTAATTCATAAAGTTGTCCCCATATTTACGGTAAATCTAGGGTGAAATAATGTGATTTTCTGTATCCCTGATACGGACCGCCTTCTCACATACATAGTTGCCTTTAGAACAGGTACCCAAAAATCTGGACCCGGGAATTTTCTCACATGTAATTCCTTATTAGGTGGATATATGTATACACCAAGGCTACTTATTATTAGGATATATGCTTTCGCTCGTCTGTTATCGGCTGGAGAGTTTTATGAATGCCGAGCAAAGCAATTCTGGAGTTGCGCTGTTGACCTAACAACTGTCCTCCGCACACTCGCTAACCCCATTTACGAAAACGCTCAGCAGTGACGGGTGACTGAGATTAGCCATGATAATGGCACGCGCATGACGTGGGACTGACTGAGATTGCATATCGTGCGCAAGCTACTTTCGTTCCTGATCTTCTCAGTCATGCGTCACTGATGTGAGTTTTTGATGACTGAGGAGATAAGTCCCACGCAGCATAAGGAGCCTAAATATTAATTTCTCAAAATGAGTGATGAAAAATAAGTTTGCACCAAAGCGTGTCCGCTGTAGTTGAGGATTGCAAGTTTGCAGACACCAAACCTCTCTAGGGAAGTACAATTTTGCAGACACTAGGCCTCTCTAGGGACAATACAATTTTGCAGACACCAAGCCTCTCTAAAGATAAAACAATTTTGCAGACACCAAGCCTCTCTAGGGACAAAACAATTTCGCAGACACCAAGCCTCTCTAAAGACAAAACAATTTTGCAGACACCAAGCCTCTCTAGCGACAATACACTTGGTCGAAAACAAGTCAAAACCTTAGCGTAATCGCTATCGTTTCAGCGTAAATTGATTTTCAACAACTTTTTCCGTCGAAATTTTAAAACAATTAATCCGACTGATATAATTTCAAATTCGAAACCTTGCTCCATCTGAATTGTGTCTGATTTTTGTGAGACTTTTCTTACATGGAATCATTACAAATGCCGAGGTTCCCCGGATGCCTTTGAGATTTTCAGCACGATGAGACTCGAGAATTACTTCGGTTCAATAAAAATGGGATGATTTTTTTCACAGACCATCATGGGGAGGACAAGTTTCGGCGAAGTTCAGCCCCTCATCCATCCTACGCACCGCGATCTCAACTACATCGGACGGTGCGTCCACATCGACGATGTTGTAGAAACTGTGCAGAAAGGATACTTGGTGCCGCAGCGTCTCACAAATAGCATCAAGACGCTGTCCCGAGAGGTGAGTTGTAGTTAATGTAGTGCAAGCATTGAGTGGAAATCATAACCTGTAATTCATCTTGAAGTCCTCTAGTCGGGAAGCTTGATATGTACAGCTAGGGCTCCTGTCTTGACTGGCAACGCGAACAGGCGGTTCAGTACTGTGCTAGCTACACTCCCAGTCTAACTTTTACCTTCCATGCACCATCGATAAATTTATGAAATAAATGACGAGAATAATTGAGCGGACAGAATTCTAAGTAAATGTTGAAGCTTCAGTGGAAACGTAAGGCTGGGGTGACGCATGTCGGTCGTGCGACGGAGAATGACCGCCACTCCACGACTCGAATTGACCCATGAATGAACTATTTATTAGGTGGTCTGGAAAGTTCTCTGCGATTGTACAGCATACCAATGGACGAAATTTTTACTTCAGATACCCTTTTTGAAAACCAAAATAGACATCAAAAATATTTACATTCCAGTAATTAATCTTTTCCTGTAGAAAAGGTGAAAATGCTGCAAACACGTGCTAAAACATTTGCAAAGTGTTTGCCGGTGATACAGTGAGCGAATCCATTGTTGGAAGATCATGTATTTCGCAAAGTTCAAAACTGCAGACTTCAGCGAGGAAGATGCAGTGGGACACCTTCAAATTGGACGAGTTTGTTTTGAATGCAAAAATCAAGAAAATACCAACTATCAGAACTTGAGAAATGAAACTGTAGGTTCAGAACTTACAGGAGTGTTGGATGCGAACACCATTAGCGCTAGAATTTCACACCCCGCCGGGCTATCTGGGTCCCTCACAAACTCCCCATAAATAATCCCTTGAATCCCACGGTTTGCTATACACTTCTGAAGCGGAAAGAAGGAACGCCTTTCTAAAAAGACTTGTGACGAGGGAAAAAATGGAATGCCAATGAAAAACAGCTAAAGTCCTTGTGTTTGTGATGTGATCCTCCCAAACAGCCACAAATGAAAAACATCTATGTCGGAAAAGCCGCGCTTCGTGGTTGATTGAATTTCAAAGGTGCTATTTATTAGAGATTTTTATACAAAACCAAATCACTATTTTTGATGCGTACAGTACTCAGCTGTCAAATTTACACCATGGGAGATACTGGGTCTTAACCTACATGAATGGGTTACTCGAGTTTGGCTGAGACCTACCATATTCTCCCGACAATGTACTATCTGAATAACACCAATTTTTTTCTTAGCAAAACTCATTGAAAGGAAAAAACTTTTTAGAATTGATACGAAATAAATCTGCATGTAAATAAATTTTTTCTTCTAAACCAGCGAGATTTCATTTGATGCTATGCTTAAGTTGGCTGTCAGATGGGCTAAGAGTATTGATTGTAACGATAACTGTTCCATGCATTCAGGTTTATTCAAAAGTGACTGATTTTCATTAATTTTGTGTCAAACAGGCTCAGAACTTTCTGGATAACGTAATAATTAGCAACACTGTTACAATTATGCTATAATTGTCGCTATATTTCAGGTGCTGTGGTTCGCCCCGCGCCAGTCCATGTCTACCCACAACTACTTCGGAAACGCAACATTCGTCGTCAAGTGGGAGACTGTGCTGCAGAAACTGGGCCCCAACCTTTACCTCATAGATCAAGCCATTTACAACTCAAGGAGTTACACAAGAATCGTTTTGACAAGCACGAACTACGATCGCAGACTCAAAAAAGTTAACCTCGATTCAGATAATTCAGCTCTGATTAGATGGGAGACCGGCTTTCAACACGTGACACATTGCTTAAACAACGAACGATTTGGTCCTCACGAATTGCAGATTGCCATTGAGGTTAACGAAAGAGGTGCCCGATGGTTGTTACGGGAGTGCGAACTCCTCGCTAACGATCACTCTCTGGCAAATACTCCTTTCACAGGGTACCTGCCCAAAAAAGGCAAAGGTGGCGCGTTTGAGTCGTACAAATGTTATAAGTTCAACACCGCTCAGAACATGGAGTGTGAGTATGCTTTCTGCGCAGAAAATAGCAGGAAATACATTTCGGCTAGGATTATCGAAAAAATTAACTCAATGCCTTTTGCACCCTCATCGACTCCTGAAGAATCATTAACAGTAACATTTAGACGTCTTTTGACACTTATTAAAGAGAAAAAGAAAATGAATAAGCTTTCTATTTCGAGAGCGAAAGCCAAGACGAGATCGTCTGGTAGCCCTTCAGTAACCACCATGGACGCCTGCGCTGCAGGTCTTGAACGTCTGTCCTTGAATACTGGCGCAACGCGTGCTAAATCATCGCGAAATCCACCTGTTGCTCAATCACAGGCACATTCACTTGTAGCTAAATCATCGCGACATCCACCTGTTGCTCAATCACAGGCACATTCACTTGTAGCTAAATCAGCGCGAAATCCACCTGGTGCTCAATCACAGGCACATTCACTTGGAGCTAAATCAGCGGGACATTTGCTCGCTGCTAAATCATTCGGAGATTCACGTGTTACTAAATCACCAGCCCGCTCATTTGTTTTTGAATCACACGAACATTCACGTGTTGTCAACTCATTCGAACATTCATTTCTTTCATCCAGACATTCACTTGCAGCTAGATCACAGGGACGTTCATCTGTTGCTAACTCACGAGGAATCTACTTTGTTCATAAATCATCTGGACATTCACCCGTTGACAAATCATCCAGACATTCACCGTTTGTGGTTGGTGTTCCTTCGTGGTTGTCCGTTGTTACGTCGTTGTATTATCAGTCTGTGTTCGCGTCATCTTCGCGCGACGTCGATTACTTTAATTCAAATCACATCGGTTGATGTATGCCGCCATAATTCGTGTCTCACGAGAACCTATTTTTGATTCTCAGTAATAAATATTATCTTGGTTCAAATAATCATGGCAGAGCATGACAATACGTCATATTAAATTCTCTCATAAATTTTTCTAGTAATCTGAATAAATCAAGCTAATAATTGGAAGCGTGCAGGCTAGATCATGGCTAACCGGGTTCAAGATTACATTTTTTTACATCGTCTCATTAATCTCTTGATTTTCATAAAAGCTGATTATGGGAGAGCTTTTCTGTGCTTGACTAACTACAAACACAGGCTGTAATGTACGTTAAGGTTTCTGAACGTTTAATGAATTAAATCCTAGCTACGGTGAATACATGGGAATATAATTCCCTATCGAAGCGACGTCTTCGAAAGAATGAATCTACTCGTGCATGAGGTTAATAAACAGAGTGAGTACAATTGAGTCGCTAATAAGGGAAACCTAGATACCTTGTGATAATGATAGAGAATTGATTTGGTAACATGATTAAATAAGAGATACATAGCTTTTGGTACAGGAGTGCCGGATATGAGCAGGTAGTTGCGCTTCGCCCATGCTTAATTTAGGAGGGGAAGAAGGACACAGGGCTGATTTTTGAAACAATTGATGCATAATTAACACGTCACTCATGATTAACACGTCACTCCTTGCCAAGGGAGAAGCTCTATCTCGCAGAACTCTGGTCGTTATTGAGTTCTGGTTTGTTGGTAAACATGAAAAAGGATTCTAAAATGAGCATGTCTTGTTCATTTTGAGTTTTACTTATAATCGAAAAATTAGATGATGTAAAAAGATGATACAACCTGGCACAATGGTCTCTTATTGATTGGTGTGTAGGGGACGAATATGGACGTTTAGTTCTACGCGATATGCCTGAATGTTGGCTGCGGCGTATGAATTGCTACAGGGTGGTGCTCCCTACACACCATTGCTGGCAAAAATTACATGCATAAGAATACACACAATAGGTAATCAGGCTATCATCTGATTTTTATTTTCTACTAAAAAAGATCTAATTTTGAAATTGTTCCAACAAAATAGCTTCACATCAATTGAAGTAAAACACTGTTGGATTAATGGTACAAGTTGTTCCCACATTTTGCTGTTCAAGTAGCGTGCATGAAGGGGAGCCCTAATGAAACCTGTAGCTGGGGGCGGTCAGGGGAACGGGAGGTCCACAGAATTTCAAAGTTTTGATGATTTGGTCAATCCTCAAACGGGGATATGTATTAACGGGAAAGAAATTTTGGAGAAATACAATTTCACAGTGAAAATTTTGTTATTACTTGATAAGCGAGATGCTCGATGCAGTAGGGTACTTACCGATGATTTTATATACTTTTTGTAAATGCAGCTAAAAAATAATACCAAGACTCGTGAAAGTAGTTCTCCTGTAAACTGAAGTAATAACTTCACAATAAGGTTTTTTAACAAAAACATTTAATGAGGCAATCTCCTCATTTGATTTTTTTTTCATAGTGAAGGTAATATTTAAATGATAGCCGTTTATGTACTGAAAAAATTGATTAGCTTCGTCTCCCCATCGGAATAAAAGAAATGTATCATCTAAGTATCTACGTAAACTTTTTAAACCGAGCATTTTAGTAGTAGTAAGTTTTGATACTAAGGTTAGATTATTTTTCCACTCGCACCTCAGTACTCTTGCTTTTCATTGTTTTGTCACGTTATTTCTTTTCTACGTTTTCAGCACTGATGATGGAATATAAATATTCCGAAATGTATGCAATTAAATATGTTCACCATATCGTTGGTTCTTCTATTCATACTTATGGTGAGGTTACCCAGAAATCGACCTACAAGAACATCGACTATTCTGTACGACTGAACAAATGACTTCTCCGTTTACTTCCCGGTAGAGGTTCAATAATTAAATTGTTAATTACATCCCTAACTTTGTTAAACCCACTGTAAGGCTTTTTTAAAACCATAGTTGATACCTACAAACAAAGATCTTTAACTCTTCTTCATTGCTTTTCAAAGCTGTTAAACAAAGCCACCCACAACGCTACAACGCTCTTCAAGGCTCGGTGAAATAATGCACATTTCAGTTCTGTGGCCTCTTTTTAGGTTTATCAGCACTGAATACTTTTTCTCCTTTAAAGAATTTTTCATCCTATTTTCTAATGGTTCAAAAACAGTTTGTGGTCACCTACGATGCTTCTAAGTTTGAAAAGTAATTTGTGTAAACACAAAGCCTGTGGATTACAATAGGCCCAGCGTGACGCAAGTACGTACGTATTGGCATACCAATACCAGATTATAAATTATTTATCTCATTTTTCTAATGTATCTTGGAATTCAGTAGAGCGAAATAGGCGTTTGATGTATCAAGTACAGACTAATACAGAGCAACTACTGCAATCACGTTCAAGGTTGGCCCGTTACTCGAAAACCTACTTTTTCCAATGTAAAAACTTAGGAATTGTGAAGAAATATTAAAATGAGAGTATATGTGAGCACCTTTCTTTTCACGATTTAACCTTCCACTTCTGCACCTATTTCAGTCTTGAAGTCCTAACAAATTTAATGTAGCAAGACCATCCAGAGTTTCATTTTGAATACTCACGTATGTATTATCTCTTTGAAACAAAACCGTTTTATGTTTTTGAATTCTTACACACTATGTATCCTTAAGACTTGCATGCTCATTTTTTTTAACATGAACATAAATCCTCATTTAAAGCTGCAGAATTACCATTTACGAACATTGGATAACAATATATGGTGGCGAAGTTACAATTTACTGCCGCAGGGTTTTTATATGTGCGTGATTACTATTTATGGCTTCTGGATAACTATTCTATGGTCATGATCGTGGGATTAGCATTTATGGCTGCGGGTTCAACGATGGGTCAACAAAATAATGATAGCACAAAATTCGGCCGGAGATGAAGAAGATTTCCTCTCCTAGTCTGAATACTTAATTGTTTATGAATAAGATTTGTTTCCACCCAACCGTACAATCAATTTTACGTATATTTTTTAAACGTATTCGAAGACACTGAGTTGAGGAGAAGAGCTGTTTCAGTTCCATACGTGAATGGTAGAACTGGTCTAATTCAGAAATAAAACTAAACAGAGTTTACAATTCACTCTGTGTATGCGAGTGTGTTACTGGAGGGCGGAGCCACAGGGCCTGTGTTCATAAAAGCGGCATAATTTACTCTAAAAAACAAGGTATGGTTATAAGAGCGGCATAGGTTACAGTACACAACAGAGGTTGTGGTTATAAGAGCGGCATAGGTTACAGTACACAACAGAGGCTGTGGTTATAAGAGCGGCATAGGTCACAGTACACAACAGAAGCTATGGCAATAAGAGCGGCATAGGTCACAGCACACAACAGAGGCTGTGGTGATAAGAGCGGCATAGGTCACAGCATACATACAACAGAGGCTGTGGTGATAAGAGCGGCATAGGTTACAGTACACAGCATAAGTTGTTCTTGAAAGATCAATGAGATACTGACCTTTGTGTTGACTGTGATTCATGCCTCATCATGACGTAATCACAGATGCTACCAACGGTTATGAAAATCATTCTTCACTCACTCTGGTCACTGATTCGATGTTTATCAGCCACTTTCTCCTGCAATGACCAGTTGACTCGTTGCAAACAAACTTGTATTTTTGAACTTAAGACAAGATAATTCGTCAAATCGCCGATCTAAAAAAGAACCTTGAGTAAGTTTACTGGTCCTATTCTGATCTCTCTCGGCATGAACAGACTATGCCCTAGTGCACTCTTACCATTGGAGAGATGAGAAATTCATCAAAAAATTACTCATATATTTTCTTCAGAAAACTTAGAAAAAGAGTTGACAACTGCTTTAAATATAGTAGATTGTTGCTCAAATTTGGTAATAACTGGTTTCAAAAGATATGGTATGAATAACCATGAATGATTGACTGCTTCGTTAAGGGGACAAAACTTGAAGCGATGTATGAAATATGTCGCGCCCAATTAGGTGTGGAAGCAGGGAGAAATTTTCAACTTACCTTCTTTTCACTTTTCATGCTTGCATCGCAGCTTGAACCAGATCATGAAGGACTGCTCAAAAGATGCACCTCAAACCATGAAAGGTTTCTTAATTTATTCTCACCTCCACAAGACGGGCGCCGGACATCTCCATGAAAGCCAAGCTTCAGTTCACCTGCACGAAGAAAGTAGAGCTATGGTTAATGTTTGGTATCTTCATTATGCAACGTACATCGCCGTCAAATAGGGTTCAACCTGCGGTCAGTCGACAAGCCTCAACGCCCTAAATGAATTTCTTCCAGCGAACCAAGTTTTATTTTACTTGGTGTTTCCATGCTTGAAACTTGGAATGAATTTTTAAATTGAATAAAAGCGTGATTGGGATAACTGTGCAAGGAGCTTTACGCGTCACATTCGTAATCAGATGTTGAAAGGTAAATCTGCGGCCCGATAAGTATTCTGTTACCTAGTTTATTTTTTTATTCCTCTTCCTTTTTTTATATCTTTCTGTTCATCGTGTTTATAAAAGTTTATCGTATGTGTAAAAGAATCTAAGTTAGAAAATGTCATCTTTGCAATGTAATTACTATANTGCACATCCCAATTGGAAGTTCTATCGAGACCTTCATGTTCTAATTTTGAGGCTGTAATTTTACTAACTGAAAAACCAAAAGGTAAGTACTTTGTGTGTGACCAACTTTGGAATAAACTATTTTTCTTTCTTTTTTCTGGGTGTCTTTCCCACTCGGTATCCATTCTAATATAACTACATGCCCTTAAATGAATTAGCTCCACCTATAAATTTATAAGGAACGTCAGTAATTGTACTCATGACTGTGTACTCATGACTGTATAACGTGCTGTATACCATCATGATCGGAGAGAATATAACTATATTTATG
>VOMN01000782.1:0-10836 GCA_014899125.1 Orchestia grillus
CATAGCTCTGATGGCTCTTTTTTGAAGAGTAAAAAGTATGTTCATTCCGTTTTGTTTTTGTTAGTTCCATGCCATGTTTTTAGGCCATATTGTAGATACGGATGAATTAAAGATGTGTACATTATTTCTAATGCTTCTGCAGGTAGTCTTCGTCATCTCAATCATAAATGCAATTGAACTTCCTACGTATGACCTTTTATGAGACTCAAACATTCAATTTTCTCAGATATCGAGGTAAAATTAAACGTGTTAATTTCTATATTGTAAGTTTTTGGCTCTCATAGGCGAATAAATGTACACTACGTTCAACGAGCTGAAACTTTTTCCATTTACACATTGGTGCTTACAGCTGTTGATTGAATGGAGGAACATGTTTACTTTGCCGCACTCGCGCTTCAAAATACAAAGAATTGCATCAGGATGGTGATGAACCACAATTCTCTATTTCAAAGGAAGGATGATTTTGAAATGGTTTATATATTTCTTCGCAAAGGGGTCAATTGAAGTAAGATTCAACGCACCTGAAAACGCTCAAATGAGGTATAACAAAGAGTAATATCCAGTTCGTTATCTCAGCTTGAATGGTCGACTTCGGAAAGATGCCGCCGGCCTCAAGAGCGCCTAATGAACCGAAGCGATTGTGCGAGGCATAATTAAGGCACCTGTCCGTACCGAGTGGTCGAGTGGCCTCATTGCTTGCCACTCAGCGCTGGCACATTGCACTTGGTCTTTTGTATCTTTCAACGCAAAGTCAGAATTCAATTTCAAGTTAAGTCGTCATGACATCTAAGGTCATCCATGATCTAGTGCTCCTAATGTCACTTGGTCTTTTGTATCTTTCAACTTTAATGCAAAGCCAGAATTCAATTTCACGTTGTCATTATGACATCTAAGGCCATCCATGATCTAGTGGTCTCCAACGTATAAATTCACTTAATCCAACGCTCTTAAGAGGACTATTTGTCAAATCGTGTGGGATCGATTTTAATTATAAGACTTTGATTTAACATTTAGAAGTGGCTTTGGCTGGAATTAATTTTTCGAATACGATATGATAATTTACTTTTAGAAAATTGGTTCCTGGAGTACACTCGAACTGATCGTCAGCATCATCAAGACCAACTATTAACTTCAGAATTAAGTTAACGCTTCAAAAGTTACAAATGTGCCTCGAAGCTTTAATTAGTATTTGCGTTCGTAGAGTAATAAAAAATTAGTTTTAAGAGAATATGTTGAAGGGGATTGTCTTTCAGCGAATCTTACAGACTTAGAACTCGTCAATGATCATGTGAGACCTAATTTTCCTCGACATGAACGTATATATATATATATACTTCCTAAAAGCGTCTACTCTTGTTGAGATTCTTTTGGCGGTTTCCTTACTCAGCAGTTCTGAAAAATTATTGTGTATACTACGAATGGTTAACTAAATTACCGGCTTGAACTGTGGTAAAAGTAATTTTGAGTGTTGGAGGTGTGGTCTTCGTAAATATCTGATAGATAGCTTGGTAACTGATTTTAGCTGGGGGCACTTGAGAACAGCTTAAAAAAATTAGCGAATAGACATGCTTTGAGAGTGTATTGATGAGTATAATGAATGAGATAATTGTGGGAACGGCGCATTTGACCGGCGCTTAACAATCTCTAGCGAACAATGCTCAGCACTTACGAAGTCGAGTCATCAAGGGCACAAAAGGTCACTCCTGCGTGTAATTATCCAGCTCATCTACTGGAGATAGATCTAGCGATAGGGAGAGATCTATTCTTGCTGAGTTTTGATCGGTGATGACCGAGGCTCAGCGGGCGACATCTTGAGTTACTTGGTCTTCGCAATGCTTCAACCCTCGAGCACTACAGGGACACATCAGCCCCAGGCTCAAAATTTTTCCTGTGGTAGAATATTACCAATATCCCTTGAGCTGGAGAAATATTGAGACTGTTTTACGGCTCCAGCCACGTAATACTGTGCATGGACAATTTATAACAGTCTTAGTTTTAGTCAAAGTAAACAAAACAACTAATTGACGAGTTTTGATCAAATTCGAACATTTACTTATGTGTCCGGGACTCAAATGGTTAAACACCCAGGTATTCACATCGACATGATAGTCTACACTGTTCTCTTCACAAATTGTTACCGCTTCCTCGGCTACATTTGCTAGATTCTTTATCACGAGCATGGTTCAGTTACTCCTCCTATCACGATCATGGTTCATTTACCCCCCTCCCCCATCACGACCATGGTTCAGTTACCCCCTCTATCACGAGTATGGTTCAGTTATCCCCTATTGCGAGCGCAGTTCATTTACCCCCATGCTCAGCAATACGCGTGTGGAGATGGTGCAAAATCTTTCCACGATACGGGTGTATCCCTTCAGAATGGCAGGCCCGTCTGAACTTTACTTCAGAGCAACATTAGAGATCCTACCAACAACTCAGTGCTTTCCAGACAATCCGCAATGACGAAACGTTGATATTTTTTGAGATATAAAGTAGTGGATAATGATAGCACACTTTTAAATTGGTTAAGGAATTTATCAATACAGCTCCAAAATGTTATAAAATTTTCACTGAATAAGGAAAATTTAACCAGATTTTGAAATCGAATCACAATTTTTATATGCGATTATTTTTCAAAAAAGAAATAGGATAAATCATGAACTTAAAGGCAATATTGGTTGGAAGTAAAATTAGCACATTATATTAAAATTGTATTTTACAATGCAAAAGAACAATTTGAGCAACGAACTCTAGTTTCTAATGCTTATATGTATTACTTTTCCATTGAAGCACATCATCACAACAGTTATTCATAGCATTGATCAAATTTGAAAGCCCTGTGCCTGGTATTTCCCCCAACATTGTTTTATGGCAGTCCGTAGCGTTTCTTTATCCTCATATAATTTTCTATTAGCATAAACCTGACGTGATAAAATGCCCTATAGGTTCTCGATGGGATTGAGGTCGGGAGACTATGCAGGCCAACTCGAGATTTCGAAATTGTTATCGTTAAGCCAGTTGGTGGTAAGCCTTGCAGTGTGAATGGCGGGGTTATATTGCCAGAAAATGATGTGTTTCTGAGACTTCTGTATACTTCTGTGCGTTTTGTTTCTTCCATTTTTACTAAACTTGTCGTTCCATTGATAGAAAAAGATCCCCAGATCACGAGAGATCCTCCCCCAAAAGGCCGCTTGCTGCAGATTTGGTCCTCCATTCTCAAGTCGTGCTAGTAGTACTGAAAATCATCAGGTCTGACCAAGTTGAACTTTTTTCATCTGAAAAAATCACTTCTGACCAATTTCTAATGTTTCACTGCACTTTCTCCCGCACCCACTCCTCTCTCTTAAGTTTATGCAACTTTGCAAGGCTGCCACAGTTTAACGCTTCTTGTACATAAAGTTTTTCGATGAGTCTAAAATTTCTTTTAGTTTCTTCCGTGTTAGATTTAGGTTTGAAGATGTCTGTAATCTTGCGGAGCTGTTTCCATTCGAGAAGCTTCACAAAGCAGCCTTCGGCGACTGGTCGGACTTAGTTTTGGTAGACGCCCATTTGATATCTTCTGCCCATAGGTATCTGAATTTTGCAAGTAGTTACCTATAACCTTCCTGGATCTCTTCATCATTTTGAAAATCTCAGAATTAGTGAATCCTTCACTTTTCAAAGCACTCTTTTGACTTTTTCATGATCAGTGAGACCGCTCCTTATTCCCATGGTGATAATTGATTATAAAACGTAGATTTATGATTTTCAAGTATACAGTACAATACAGTATCACGCCGGTGTTTTGTATAGTTTAGACCTGTTTTTGAATCGTCAGGGTCAGAGTAACACAGAAATATCTTTCAAAATGTGCTCTCTTTTTTCCAACAAATTTCATTTATGAGTTCACGATTTGTCTAATTACTTGTTGTAAAATAATTTCGTATAAAAATTGGGACTCAATATCAAAATCTGGTCAAATTTTCCTTGTTCTGTGAAAATTTCGTAAGATTTGGGCAGTATTACTTTATTTTTACACAAATTTAAACGTGTGCTATCATCATTTCCGCTTCTTTATACGTTACTATCGCTCCTTTGATATGGTTGAAATAATCTTACATTAATGAAGTAGATAAAACTCTGAGAGGAGCATAAGCAATTTTCAGATTTAGTGTCCACGGCATTTGTCTCTGTATCTGCATGCGTAAGACTTTAGTTCATTAGTAAGATAAATCTACATAACTATTTCAAGGTCGCTCTCCTACCTCATAGAATTCATCGTTTATAATCTCAATTGAAATAAATTATTATACCCTTGCATATTCAGAGAACGGATCAGAAGTTGTTAAGTCTCGAGCTACGGCCTAGAATTAGCTCAGGAACAGCTTTGAGATCAACAAGCTTTCGAGCTTTTGGCCTCTGCTACGCTGCAGGTACGCTTGCTCACACTCGATACCAATCACTCAATCAGTATATTCCTTACAAGTTCAAGTAGAAGCAATCCTGAATTTATCCTCCATCTGATTTAATGCTGATGGTAGACCTCTAACATTCACGACTTGAAATGCATTCGAAGGCGGTAGTTCTCCTAACAACTTTGGTGTTCTAGACAAAATTTGATCGTAATTGATTAGCAGAGTATAAGGTTATCCACTCAGTGTACTCCGGGTATAAATTGAAATTTAGTTACAACATGAATTTCATTTGATAGAAATCATCAAGGTTATTACAATTTATTGCGTATGTGGCTCAATAACTTCTTTTAGCAAGGTGCTAGAGACACTTAGAAACCTTATTTTCTTACAACTGAACGCCTGTAAATTTCTCTACAATCACTTGCACTTGATACCTCAAGAGGTAAAGTATGGAGCTACATTTTTTAACACCGATTCAATTAGAGATTTTGAACTTGGAATTTATCCAGGAAAGATGTTCGAGTGATACGAGCAAAAAAATGCAGTGTATTTATAACACCTCCTGTATTGAAAAATAGAAAATTTATCAGACTACAATATGACAAGCTAATACTAACAATAACTTAACATATTTTTAAAATTTGAATCCTATGTGTTGTGCAATCAGAATTTTACTCACATATCGAGTATATGTTCTTATGACACTGAATCGCCGCAGGTCTACGTTCGTCCTGAAATCAGTTAATACAAATGAAATTCTGATGGTCTGCACTCGATTTCAGCAATTGTCCAACGTATGTGAATCAAAACACTAATGATTCGTACTTATTTAAAAGCTTATCTTTGGGTTTACTATGAGCGTTGATGTCGGTGGGAAGCTTAGCTTGGATTCAGACTACAGTTTCTTCCTGTTTACTTCCGGTGGGATTAGTTTGCTGATTTCCTCCAACGCTTCATCCAACCTCAAATCTTTTCCCAGCGCAGGGGTTTTCTCTTCAGGATTCTACTAATGTTATTCCCTTCGCTCGTCTTGCGGCCTCATGAATGCTTAAAAGTTATGCAGGCTTTTTCTACGCTTGATAAATTCAGCTCTGAGTTGTTCTATTGATCCACATAGAGCCTTGCTGCAATATTCAGACACATTTGCTTTTCGAACAAAAATTGACTCAAAATATTGTAGTAATTGCTGTACTCTAACTGGATTCAAAATTACTTCATTTATTTTTCCCTATTGGAAGAAAAAGTATACTAAATTAAAACTAACGTTTTCGCACTTTGGTAAACAATTGTTACAAGTCTATTAGCAGCCCAACTAATGCGTGTTAGAGTTGGTAGAACCAAGTAGCTAGAGCTGTCTCCCGGCTCTCCGTCTGTTGTTAAAACCCTCGTGTATCAAAAAAATTGAACAGAATTTCTTATCTAACGCGCGGTGCGTATAACTCACATAAACACTGGTCCAGATGACAGAGTTCTAACTTGAAAACTGATAAATTGAAGGTAAATAAACTTACTGAAATTTTATGTTGCTAAGTTTTGTTTTGTAACGCAGCGTCCACAAGCATTTCATAAACTACGTCATTCAAATCTGCTTATTCAAAACACGTCGATAACTGGTGAGCTCCGATGTTTCATTAATATGGAAATTTATAC
Organism: Orchestia grillus; assembly: GCA_014899125.1. NCBI lineage: Eukaryota > Metazoa > Arthropoda > Malacostraca > Amphipoda > Talitridae > Orchestia > Orchestia grillus. The sequence continues at coordinate 6,045 of VOMN01000782.1, forward strand.
AGGAAACGTATCCACTATGACCAGTTAAGCGTACATTGACATTTTAGATTATGTAATAGCCAAGGACTTTTATTCAGAGGCGTGGTTTCATTAAGATGGTGCAACTGCTCGCACATTTTCATTTGCACTGAATTGGCTGACAAACAGCTTTGGTAACATCATTCTACATCGATCTGTATTCTATGGCCAGCTTAATGCTTCCCTTTGGATTTGTTTCTTCTCGGTTATGTCTTCAGGGCAAACCTTGATTCTGTAAATTTACTCTAAAAGCGATTCCAGTCTTCCTTTGATCAAATAGTAGATGTACTGAAATTACGAGTTTTTAAAGCAATTTAATGGCCAAATTCAGTAGCAAATGAGTCGTCTCAAGCACTTGTTAAACTTCTAATAAACTGGTCGATTTATTCTTCCATTAAGATTTCGCTTTAACGAGTAATTAGTTTTTGACCTAAAACTTCTTGTTCCACCCGATGCTTTTCTAAAGTGAGAAGCAGACTTGCATCTTCGTGAAAGAATAAATTTTGGGATGCTTAAGTTCCTCGCGCCGACCGGTAGTATTTGTTATGTGTGACATTAGTGCTGCATATTATGTAGTATGAATTTACGTTTTATACATGGATTCCACCTAAACAATGGGTTGAGACAGAAATCCTCACCCGTAGTGAAATTTGTCATTTAATGGTCTTGTACGCCATCCACTTTCTTTTCTAAATAGGGTAAAGAAAAAATGAACATGACGAAAGGCTTTTAACATATTAGCGTAGCAAGTGCGGGCCCACAGACCCGAATGAAAACACAAATCGCTCATAGAATGCTTCTCAGCATAGGATCCATCCTATTATGCAAGAAATGTTCAATCATATGCTTTGCGAGGTAGTCCGACTGCATCTGCTGTCGCAACCTGTAAAAGAATGGACGTCACGAACTAAATTCTAAATTATGATACACGTACTTCATCAAGTCGTACATTTTCCGCCTGAATTGCGGCATTTGGGAACTGTTCCTTCAAAGGTGAATTACCCTAAAAAATTTTCCCTGTTTACAGTATGAGAAAGTACGTCGCTTACTCCAGTTGAGTACATAAAAGCACAAGCCTTAGGTCTGGAAGTCCCTTCACTTCCACTCGGTTCCCTCAACCTAGAAAATTCAATTTGAAAGAACCACCACAGGCGACGGAAAGATAAGCGCACAAATTTTCCTGAATTAGCAAACTTCTAATTTGTACGGCAACGAGGTAGTTCCTCAGCAAGAGAACCAATTCGATGTTTGTAAAAAAAGCGAACCACGCGTAGCTCTCACAACTAATGCAACAGTTCTCAAAGCGGCAGCGACGCCTCTGGCCTTCCCTTATCACCTCTCCTCACGCCTCTATCCTCTTTAACGGTCCGAAGAGACGCTTCAGACCACTGCAATGACGTCACAAGCGAACTCTTCTCTGATTGGATACCCGTGAGAAGGCCCTGAAGTCACGAATGTTCCAAGCCTACTATTGGTCGAGGCTAGCCTGCTGATGACGTCAGGAGGATTTGAGGGAAGTAAAACGATTCAATTGGCTCAAAAATTACACTGGAATACTCTAAACCTATTTGTTTCGCTTAGAAATGCATTGTGATAGTCGGCTCGTAGTTTACCTCACATCTTTAAGTTTATTGATCCATCATAAACTTCTGCTTTGGTAAGCGGAGAATACTTAATATTTCAGTTAAACCTGAAATTCAAAGGACAGGGTGCAAATACCGCTCTTGGTCATATGTGCGAGGAACCTTTGCTGACGTCACACGTGTCATGAAATTCTATTGGTCCGAGCAACAGGTGTCAGAAAAGCAAGCTGAGTGTCGGCCCTGGAAAACTAGCTCTCCTGATGTAGGTGATGTGGCTTCTGGAAAACAAATTAGTGACTTTGTATCGGACTTGACGGCGGCTTCTGCCCGAGCGATTGTGTGAAGATGTAAACCAGCTTATAGCCCACTCCGACTAAATAAATAGTGCCCTATTTGTATTGCTACTGTAATGTTTTATAATAGGGTAATTTTTTTCGTGTACCACATAACCAAAAATAGGAATGCATAGGCAACTAATTTCCTAGTTTGGTATTGAGGAAAATAGCAAATTTATCGTCATGATCAGCTCACTCGTGTACGTGGTTTGATTTTGAGCTTCTATTTACCTCGACATAGAATTGATGAGAAAATCGAAACTCCGATACAACTATGAGAAAGAGATACGAAATGGCAAGAAAATAATAGAAACTTCAGAAGAACGCTTCATACAAATCAAAATCAAAATTGAGCACCTAAGTTCTTATTCATGAGATTCTTCTGATTGAAAAAAAATTTAAGCATTTTTACGACGCGTGTTGTCGTTAGCGACACTCATGGAAAACTAGGACATTATTGAACATACAAGCATCTTTGAAACGAGTATTTTTCCAGCACTCTGGCACACCAATGAGTACACTACCAGTCAGCGAGTGAAGTACTCACGAAGAGTAAAGAGTGATGGGTGTCAAGGGCGAAAAATCAATGCCACGTCATGACACGAGGCGTGTTCACCAATAGAATGAAAAGCATTCTTTTACCTGACTTATGACCACAAAAAAACTTCACAGGTTCGGCTACTGTGATCAGTTGGGGATTGGAATTTTTTAGCTCGGGGCTAAGAACATAGGCTTGAGCTTTAAAGCGAGTTCTTCTACATTCTATAGGAGTGAGTTTCACGTTCACTTGAAGTGTCTTTATAATCTTCATCCCTAAACACGAGTCATTGGACTTTATTAGTCTTTGACTGTTTTGTTTTAACTGCAGACCTCTGTACGTGTACAAGGTGTCCGATTTTCAGAACATTTGGTTAGCGTGCTCTTTCAAATTATTCTAGTTTAATTATCCGTTCGAAGAGGAAGAGACCGGTTTTTTAAAATACTTTATAGCTTATACAACTGCCAACACTGTCCGTGCTGGGTGAGCCTTCTTTTGTAAGGAGCTTTTCTGCTAATGCTTCAAACTGCGTCACACTCAGAAGGTCGTCGTAAATCTAAAAAGGGCCAGAAATATTTCTCCTCTACCGTTTGCCCACAACTTATGAAATTAAATTTGCATATCGAAATATAGCCCTTTAATGAAAATCGATTTTCCGCATAAAATAGAAGTGTCTTAAGACTAAACAAATCACCTATACCTACTCAACGTTTGTTTACGTCAATGCTGCTCATTAGGGAAGCTTCGAGTCCAAAAGTTTATTATTTCGTCTAGAATATTTTTTGCACAACCATGACGCTGACTCCTCCGGCATTTTTTGTTACGCAAACTCAATTAGTACTCTTAAAATATGGAGTCACAGCGGATAGAAAATAAATTAAATCATTATAGTGTAAAATAACCTTGCAACTCTCGAGGCATCCACAATTACAGGGAGGGACTGGCCCCTGCACACAGACAATATAATTGACACGCCCTTTTTATTTTAAGTAAACATGGTATGACCTCAGCTAGCCAAGGAATGAAGAGGTATGCTTCCATCGTCGAGGTATGGTGTCAATGTTGTGGCTCTTTGGGAAGCCACAGTCGATGCCACAACAAATGTTCACATGACCCACCTCATTGCTGCCTGGCGGCAGTTTTGAAAGCGTATAGAGGCTGTTCCTGCGACGATGGCGGCTCCATCGACATGCGTAGTGTATTTAGTGAGCCTATGAGGTTTACTTAACATTTGGTGATCATTAAATGATCTATCTCCAGTCCCTGCTTCTTTTCCAGTGGACGTTTTTTTCTGGATGCTTTTGAGTGGTAGTTTCCAGTATTTGGCCCATTGTCTAGTGGGCCGATGGCAGGCAATTCAGAGCTACTTCACGATTACTTCATTTGCCGCATGTAACAGTAAAGAAAATCCTTTGGAAGAATTGGAATATTTTATGAACCATTTGAGAATGACGAGAAATTACTACATCTGTGAAGCAAATTTTAAAAACCAAATGAAGGCAGCAAAGAGGAATAAACCTTTTCGTAGCAGCAGCGGTAGCTTATTTTCATTTGTACATCTATGCCTGAATATTTGCAGTCTTTCAATATCAATAATATGTATTTAACTAACCACGCATCTTTTGTGGTGCCATAAGCCAAAATTCATCAACCAACAGAAGGGCGTGTGAGTCCTGCACGAGCTCGTGGTATGGCAGTGAGAAGCGGCTTGTCTTTGATTCTACCTTGCGTCTGGGATGTTGAATGAATTTATAATTGAACAACGGCGCTGCATGATACATATTTGCTTCATTTTTAGGAGAAAATTTATGTTTTTGTGCTTACTCATCCATGTTATCAATTTGTAAAATGTAATGTTTTATCTTGGCAACCTTTTCGTCTTCTTGATAATAGTCAGTTTCACGAGAAAATTAAAAAAAATGTGAACTGAATCACGGGAATAAGAGCAAAGTATTTCAAATCAAAAGTCATAAAAAATCTAATTTAAATGGGGTTGGGAAACTTTCATCATGGTAAAGCGTAACTGATAACGCATCATTGCTTTAACATGTAGCATATATTGCTTTATCGCGAGTTTTTATCTTCAATTCTATCGCCTAGTAAACTTTCATGTAATCCTTTTTTCCAATTTCAGGAGAGCCTGAACCAACTTCCTCCGCCGCGATGTACATAGTAGCGTGCATGGATGGACGCTCACATTCCTGCTCCATATCGTCGCGTGCTACAGCATACCCCACCAGACACCTCCAGTGCAACCCACGTGGGCAACATATGGACCAGTGTGATTCCGGTGAGTTTGGGATCGTCTCCAAATGGGA
>VOMN01000796.1:0-25593 GCA_014899125.1 Orchestia grillus
TTTAACCCCGGACAAATAATGAAAACGACGCAAAAGTATGATTAAACTGTTTTACAAACAGTGACCCCTTCCGCGGCAGGTTTTTTGGTGAACACGTCCTATGTTCAGGTGATAGTTGTAATTTTTACAAGATATTTCAGTAAACATCTCGTTTCAAGCTATTTTATTCAAAATAAACACAATAAACAAATATGGCAAGTTTGCTGCCCCAAAGTTGAGATATTCAAATAAGGTGAAAAGTTAGCTCGGCTTTGCCGTAGGAGTACATAGGTGTACGCTTGACTTCATACACTCGCAACGCTTTGAGAATTCAAAGCGCAAATTTTTAAAGTAGGTTGTCCGTTTCACGGCAAGAACTACAGGATTGCAGCCTTGAATCAAATTGGTTGATAGACTCACTCGATTCAAGAAAGGTGGAGCTATGAATGGCGCAGATGAAATACAAAGCTCGGATCAAAAGTAGCGAACTATAAGTGACAACAATCACATCTTAAGAGAAGTGTGAGGAGTCTACAGAGCTCCGGAGGTCCTATTGAAAGCCGAGAACTCAATTTTCAAAGAGAGAGATTTAAAGGAAGCAAACATGAGAATGGCGACGTCGGATCAAGCCTTACACTAGAAAATGAGTCTCTAGTCTGCATGAAAATTTTCAATGGTCACAAAGGCTCATCTTATTGGAAAAGAAATTTTGTCACCCGGATAATAATGTTGCTGTATTTCCTGGAGGTCACCAATGAGCTGACAATAAATAGGAACGTACACAGCATAAAATTCTTATTACCTTTAACAAATTGGATGCACACGACGAGACGTGCTCTGCGCTACACAATTGCGCCCCTTACCGAGGAAGACGAAATTGAACACACCATCAGACGCCAGTGCACGCGAGCAAAAATCTCAAGCCACATTTCCTCAGAGGGAGAGAGATGTGAGCACAGGTTGAACGTAAGGCGAAAGTGAGGTAGTAGAAGAATCACACCCTCTGCTGTAGAAAATCTGGCGTACAACATCCAAAGGTGAGGTTGTGGCATATTCAAAGAGAATAAAATCTATCTAATGTATATTGATGGAACTGACCATTGTACCTACACTTAGGAGAGTTTAGTGCTTTAAGTCCCCTGTGTTAATTGAAGGACAATCGTATTCATCTCACCTCCTCTTATGGAGTTCAATAATAAGATCTACGCCAATCGAAATAAAAATATTAAACTCCCTGATGCTTGAGCATTATTAAAAATGTCTATATCAACTTCTTCGCTGCAAAATATCGATATCTGAAGATGTAAATCAAAGCGGTGAAAAAAATGGTAGATTTGAAATTACACAAGACCGCGCTATGAGGACATACAACTCATAATGCATAAAAATGTGAGGAAGAGAGCTTCATTAGGGCACTGGAAAACAACTTGATACCAAAGCCGGAGTTTCTGCATAAGACATGAGAACATTAAAATAAACCATCCGCGAGTGAAAAATCTGAAACGAAACTAAAATGTTTAAAAGATGGATTTAATGAGGATGGGATTAAAATGAGATCTAGGACAAAAACGGTTCCTCAAAGAATCCAATTAGCTCGTCTGCAGTAAGTTTTAGAGCACGTCAAGTACACGCTCCCCGAGATAAGAAGGCTGGGCGCCTGCACAAAAATAGTCCAGGACGGAGCCAAGGTTTGGTGCGGCCTGCCTCAGGAGGTGCCTGCCTCAGCGGGTCACCGTGAAATGAGACTGTCAAAACTTTCTGTGGTTCAGTCTTCGAAACTTCAATCTAACTCAGATATATTCATTAACGATCAGAGAACATCACTATTTTTCGAAAGTGGGTTTCTCAGATTTGACAGAAACAGCGATGCAACGAAGAGATGAACGAGTCAACCTTTAACCAAATTTCTGAAACAATGAACGCATTATAGTGACATATTACAGTTAGACTCGTGATCTACGAAATCCATACGAATTCTTCCCAAAACTAAACATCGTGATCCAGATCAATGTAAACAGTAAAATCTCAACAAATTGTTCATACAGGGTAGAGTCGAACTCGCGAAAACTACCCACACATTTACTCGTAAATTGAACTACTGCAACACCGTCAGTAATTCAAACCTCCTAGACTATTACAAAAGTATCACTAGTTATAGCGTAACTTCATAGTATCGGTAATGCTCAATAATATAATGCCTATTCAAATATAATAATGAATACAATGCCAATGAAAAATCAATCATAATCCGAACAGATTTTACGAAATTTTTCGTAAAGTTGAAAAAATCAGATGACACATCATAAATGTTTCTATTGATAACATGAATTTCCTTCTTCGATGGTAAGTACATTCCAATTTAATCACCAGTCTATAGCATAAGCCAGGATGAAGCAGAAAACTTTTTTAATGGTGTTAATCGGAGCGGAGCTAAACATATCTTTTTGAATTAGCTGATTTTATCGTCCAAGTTTGTGACCGATCTTCGCCATTCATTCTATTATCTTCGAGACACAAAGCGTATTTTTAAAGCAGAGAAATAAACAGCAGGAGAAGAAGACAAATAATTTTTATTCGTTGATAAGAAATTCAGGATTTTTAATGTTTGATCATTGAAGTTCCTGGATATTTTGAACTCGATGAGATCAAATGCGCAATTTGTGATAAAAAACAGTGTTTTTTAACTACCATACAAACATTAAATGAAAATAACTCATTCAATGGCTAACAAATATGAAAACGAAGAAGAAAATAAAGGTGACGCATCAATTCAGAAAAAAAATCTCACATCCATCGAGAAAAGAAGAGATAAACCTTAGGAGAAACTATGGAGCACGGTTCGAAAGTGCGACCAATCATGGCGAGAAAGCCTTTAATTTGAGGGCGAGTTCAAAAAACTTGCCTTCATAAATTGTTTCGACCTCCTAAACTGGCATCAGATCTACAGGTAAAATGTTACCCCATGGCTATTCCGCAAAGATTTATCAGAAATATTGGGCTTTGAAACATCTTTTGAAGTTCTGGCCTGAAGTTCTTGATACTATCCCTATAATCCCTAACAACTGATAGCTGAAAACCTAACCTTAGCGTAATTAATGACTTGTGTTGAAGCAAGCACACGTCGTTTCAAGCCTTATTCCCTCAAGCGATCTCTGTAGCGTAAACACTGTTCTGGAAATAGAGGAATCTTGTCAGGCATATTTTACGTTAGTCCTTTTGTAGACTAACCTAATGTGAAATTCTACGACCTGATCGTTTCTATTGTAAAACGATCATCTATGCGCAAGTTTGTACGTTTTTTCACAAATAGCTTGTATTCACGATCCGACACCAGACGAACTGATTATATTTTCTAAATAGAATCGACTTAAATATTTGAGGTATTAGCATGAAATTTTGACCATCTGCAGAAAACAAACAAAACTATAGAAGAGAATGTGAGCATATTTTGCTTAAAAATAATTTTTCAGAGATAACGTTTAACAACGTAAGAAAAAAATTCCTCAAATGTAATTTGAATAATATCCATACGAATAAATAACATAAATAAAAAATTTTCTCCCTTAATTCCCATTTCAGCACACAATAACATTTTCGCGCATTAATACTTCACTCGACGAGCAAAATACAAGCTCTATTCCTCATGTAAAATATTCTACTTTTGAGCGCATTTAAATTCAGTGAGCGTTTCTTACACGCAAATAGGTAGCTCGAGAATAAAATTTATTGTAATTTTATGCCATTCGAATGTTTAAGTACACGAAGACATAAGTAATAGATATGTCTTAATTTCCATATTAATACTAGTCATACAATAGAATGATACTATCAGGTAATAGCCGATTCTCCTGCGCTGCATATATTACAGAGATATTAGCATGAAGAGCTTACTAACAACCAGGGATCGTTCATAAAAGAGTTTCAGTGAATCCGAATGAAAAGAAAATAGCATCACTTCTTTCAGAATAAAACAACTCGACCTCGATTGCCCCGCTAAACATTATCAGCGTTGGCAACAACATCCCCGAACTATGGAACGATTTAGCGCTGCTCATGCACACAAAATTACTTCCGAGCGAGAAATTTTTTCCTTTCTAATCGCTGAAGGGCAAAACTTGGATCACGCTCCACAAATTAAAACAGACTTTTTAGAGCATTCAGATGCTCCAGGGCGAGGGTTCAACGAGTCGGGAATACGAGCTTAATGTGTATGGCACGGAGTGTACGACCATATTTATTGCAGAGAGCTTTACGGTAGCGAGCAATACGAAAATACCTCGAATATTTCTTCAGTTAGGAATTGACTTATGAATACGTTCATTTTCTATTTATTGAACGAAGTGCACAAGGAATGAAGAGTGACACGTGCAGTAGTAGAGTGATCGCTCTCTTAATATCCTACACGATAATTAAACACCTCACATTCTTCTACCGACGTCATTTCAAGCAAGATAGTATTAGCCAAATTTCGCAGCTCTTATTTTCAATTTCTTGTACAAACGTGGCTCGCACGGTTCAATTGGCGATCTATAAGCAATCTACAGCTGCTGAGCCCCTACACACGCTCGAGAATTGGAGCAGTGAGTGGACTGCAGTCCGGTCACAGCTGGTCACGAGCGTGTGACCACCCCTGCATTACAACACGTGTTTGTCAGACTGTCACGAGCACTGGAAGCATTTTATCAAGTGCGGAAAGTAAGCACCCAGCACACAGGGATGTCAGCGAGCATTGTTGACGTGAATCAAGAGACTTAGCTAATTCTTTGGTGATGCTGTGTAAAAAGTTTTGCCTCTACAATGGTGCGGTGAAGAAGCAATTAACGGAAAGCAAAAATTTAATATTCTTTTATGATGAAAAGCCCGTAATTTATTTCCCAACTTGTTCGCTTCAGAATTTAAATGACCAAAATACAAGCAAGAGATGCAACACACGCTTTTAATAGTGAAAGAATATCTACTATCTCTTCAAGACAAGCACTTTGAACTACGAAAACAGAAACCTCTTCGGCAATATTTATCAAAATTGAAAGCAAATGAATCCACGAACTACAGAAAAATACTAAAAATCGTTTGAAGTTTCGTGTAATTAAGGAAGCTTTGACCGCGCCTTGAAGAAGAAGAATAACTGCTCCGCATGAATTTCGGGTGGCAGGGCAGATGTAAAACAGATGCATGAATGCACGACACTGGCAGGCGAGCGGAGGCACAACACAGCGGGATCAACACAGCGAGTACAACATACAACGTACGACACTGTCAAACTCTGGCATGAAATCAAAACAATGTCATGAAATTGAATATAAATGAAAAATTTAAGAGCAGGAAAATCACTAAAGCTATCACTAAAATTAGGAATGAAAAATTGTAGAACAATTTTGCAAACGATAGTGGAAGAAGAAGTTATGAAGACGATAAGATGATATCTTTAGAACGAGTAGCGAAGCACGTGCTAATGTACGTGGAGGCTGCATCATGAAACTCCTTTTACTGAGGTCTACGCGACAGAGCACACAATGCAGCGAGCGAGCAAGTTCCATCTTGCTATGCATGCTTTTCATTCTGTTATAGTCAAACAGTCAATCAACACTTAAAAATATGAGAACGACACTAATAGCGCTCGAGGTAATTCACGCCCGACATGCGCTCCATAGCTCAGTAAAGGCATTTCAGGAAGTTTGTGAGCCAAAATCGACGTTATTCAGAGGACTGTAATGAACATTTTGCGGCGGCCACGAGTCTGAAATTGCAATAGTAGCTCTACAGCAGGATCGTGAAGACTTCGACGAATTAGCTGACGTTCGAGATCCACGAGATATGTTTGCAAAAAGATTTTTTGGGCGCAGTACGAGAATGAATAAACTCAAGGACAAGGTGATAGTTCAATCGAAAAAAAAACTACTCCAGAACGGAGAAGTTAAACGAAATGCGAAAACCTTGACAATGAAGTTTCTGTGCGAACTCAAGTTCCCACCAGACGGAAAAACTTTCAGTCAGAACCACGTACACAACCATCGGAAGAGTAGTGCAAATTGGCAAGTTCAAAGAATGTTCAGGGATTCCTTGCCTGCGTAATGGTGTTTGAGGTGTTCACAGGGTGGAGACCGTGTTGCCCCTTACATTGGCGCTGAGGGCGCAGCGTCAACATTACGGCTCAGCAAAGAATCTTTGCAGAGCCTGTAGAGCATCGTGCCAAAAAGAGGTCGCCTCGAGGCGAGGCCATATGGTTACCTTGCTGTATGGGTATGCAAGATATACATGTACAATATTCAAACGAGTTTAAGAATAGAATACTGTGGACTTTTCCTCACGGCACACCAGAAGTGTAGCTTTCTAACTCGCCGGACGCCAGTTATCTGGCAACTAAGATTGGATCGCAGAAAGTGGACAGTCTCCGCGACACCAATACCGTCCTAATCGATTGATCGACAATGAGATCAACGTCTACTATAATCGTATCTATGCCATTTACAAATTGATGTCATAAATGAATTTTAATTTGTACTTCAGGAAACACAAGTTATTGATCACTTTCAAATATATTTTTTATTGACAGTCCAGCACTTGAAACTTTAACAGAACTCAAATCCTAGTTAACAAAGTGAAATTGTAAAACAAAGTATAGAACTTTATATGTAAACCGTATCATGTAAACTGAAGTCATATACGACATGCGACAAACAGTATTCAACCACGTCTTTGAAAGAACTTTCGCACGATAAACATGGTATCTTTAATATGGTCACATCGTATCTGAATTACTCGTAGAATTTCCTAGATGTTTCAAGAAGAAAAATCAGTATGACGAGGCATGGAATTTAACGGTTAGGTACTGATGAGACGTCGTAGCTCACAAGCCCCTGGAGGACGTCATACCAATAGTTAGAGAAGTCTCAGAATCTCTACAGAAGCGAATGGTTCGGCTTCATTCTCAAGGACTATCGTAGAGCGAAATTAATGTGCCATACATTATCATTGGTCCAATTATTCATATGTTTAAGGAATATGACTCAACTGTCAACTTACCAAAATCGGGTGTTTCACGGAAGATTGGTCTTCAGTCTCGTCGACTGTTGATGAAAAACAGTAAAAATAAGCCCATAGTGACTTGCAAAAAGCTGAAAACTGATCTTAAAGTCTCCAGGACAGAAGTGAGTGGAAGCGTTCTCTAGTAGATCTCTAGAGAACTTCACAGCAATTGGATCAAATGTTTTACACCCCGTAAAACTTACATGCTGCAAAAAATCGAATTGCTAGTCGTCTAAGCTCTACAAAAGAAAACTCGAAGAGTGGACCTGATTTTTGGAAGACTTATTTGGTTTGAAGAAACAAAAATTAAATTGTTTGGTAGTAACTCCACTCGTCATTAGCGGAGGATACAAGGACAGCCTGTGAGAGGAATAATATCATCCCAACTGTGAAGCACGTCGGTGGCAGTAAAATGGTTTGGGGATGCTCCACAGCACACGGCACTGATGCACTTTAAATCACTGATGGGAAAACGGATGGGGTCACGTACCGTCAAATATTAAAGTTGAGTCTCATTCCAAGTGAAAAGCTTTTATTCTAAAAATGCAAATAAACGTTGCAGAAAGATAACGACCTTAAACAGAGGGCAAAATAAAAATTCGAATTGTTTATGAAGAACAAAATCCAAGTTCTCCCGAGGCCTAGCCAACCCACGGACTTCAACCCTACATTGAATAACTCTCAAAGGCACTGAAGAAGAAGGTTCATCAACGAAGTCCGATGAATTTTGAAGAGCTGAAGAAAATAAGCGTTGAAGAATGGACGCATACATCGCCCCAAACTAGCGAACGCCAAGTTTCATCACATGAAAACCGTCTCCGAGAGGTAATTACCGACGAAGGTTTCGTAACTAAACTGAAATAAAAACATAGAAAGCTGTTTTGGTTGGACACTTTTGTCCCATGCCGTACATGCTTAGGGTGTACGAGTATATGAAACCATACAATTGCAAAATAATAAATTTTACTTTATATTTTCACTCTATAGCATAAAAAGTATTCTTTTGCAAGTTCTACGAAAGTTGGCTTGCTAAATTCCAAATAAATATTAAAATATCATTAGTACAATCAATTCTAACCCGGCACTGTGATAAACTCAATTCAATTTGTCACTAACGAAATTTGACCCGTCAAAATATTTACCACCTTGACATTCTCGGTTGAAAATGTTTTCAAGCGAGACTCAACATTCATTTGAGTAAATGTCAGCGTACGTCCATATTCGCTCGATTACTTCGTGGCAATAACATAAAACTGTAATTAGCGGGCCATAAAACATAAGAAAAATAGGTAAAAAGGCCTTGAATATTAGAGGGTATGATTATGAGTACTTGCTTTGAAGTTAGCTCAATTCACTGTGCATTTTACTTCTAAGTCAGTTATTACAAAGTCTACTGACACATAAGAATAGAATTACAAGTTTGGTAAATAAAAAGTCCTTAAGTTTTATCAAGTTACGGTATGTAATACGAAAGTAGCAAGAACGATACCATTTCACACCTCAATTATTAAAAGTAAGGTCATTAAAAATATTATGATTTACTACAAGAAGCAGTCGACGTTCGTCCAATGAAAATTCAGGGGAAGATCATGAAATTTTCTACGTGCATTTGAACCCTTAGTGAGTTTTTTAGCCTTAATTAAAATGACAGAAGAATTAGATACAACTCCCGATTTTGGTAGGTTAATTACCGAAAAAAATTATAAAATTTATTAACAATAAATTTATGCAAATTAATTATTTAAAACTAACAAAGTGTTCTTTACAATTGTGTACATACACAATTTCTCTCGGAAGTATCAATATTCCACTATTTAAGTAATTTCAGTAGGTTGAAAATCCGCAAATTAAAACATCGAAAAACGCATTGAAAATCATCTTCAACACCTCTCTAATTTTTAGGAAAAATTATAAGCCGTGTAAATCCAAATGAGTAGAACGGACCCAAAAATGAATAAATCTACAGAAGACTCGTGAAACTCAACAAAAACTGCAATGTACCAGAAATGATTGCAACATATTAAGCCATTCAGAGTCAGGACAAGACGGAGGAGTGAGTAATGATGAAAGCGCGGCCGCGATGTACTCACTAGTCTGCAGCCTCCATGGAGAAATATTATCGCTTCTCTCACCTGAGGAGAAATAATAAACTTGTATTAGAGGGTAAAATCAGATTTTGAACGAAAAATAGAATAACCTAAATAGTTTGCACTAAAAGCCATATAAGCCATTCGAAGAATTACGGAAATGATAATTGAAATGACAAAATCCATCTACTCTTATTTGAGATAACATTGATACCTATGAAGGACGGAGTAGTGAAAGCTACGATAATCGGACCGAGTGAATTAATAGCCTTCAAAAGTGCAGTTTTCCTTCAAGAATTTGGCGTATTTCTGATAGCGTCTTGCAAAGTGAAGTAAGAAACAGAAGTGATCTCAGCGCATTCAGACAAAAAATTCTCCAACTTTAGCTAAATCTCCAGAAAATTTACTGCAACGCCGAGAGTTGGGGTGAGTTTGCGCACAAGTTCTCTCCGCCCAGAACATTTTTTCTTATTTTCAAGTCTGTGTATAAATCGCTTCACTGAGGCGTCTTCCTCAAGAACTGCTAACGTTCACAAGTGCCCGATTCGTATTACGCCTCATAACCTGCCCATGATATCTCCTGGAGCTTCTTCTAATCCCTCTTTATCGCCCTACCCCCATCCACTCGAGTATATTACGTACCGCGCCTCTTTAAGTTTCTATTAAACTGCCCTCAATTGCAGCAGACGGCGATGCCTTAGCAACAAATGTGCACTCAAATTCCATCCAAGTTCTAATAAAGGCGGAGGCGACCGAGGCGACTACCGTGTGTGGCACAGCTCAACACGCTACAAATGATGCAGAAGAACTAAATGTAAGCTTTACTTGATAAAGAAATAGCATATTTAGGCGGAGAAAATATTTTTGTATTGGTCGTCCGCGTCAGTCTGGATTATCAAATAGGAGTTAGAGGACAGCAGTAGCCTAGAAGTTCCATTTTTGCAGCAATAATGTAAGAAATACCCTAAAGTGAAGAAATCTTCCGACCTATATTGATATTGAAAGCGAAAATTCTTTAATTTCGTAAGGCGAGAATATATTTAAATGAGATGAAATTCTCTTAATAAGACCACACGAAGAAGTCACTTTTACCAAGTGAGAGCAAAATAGAGTCATCAAAATCCACCGCTCACTTGATTAAAAAAATTTCCCTTGGCTGCTTCAAGACAGGCACTTTTTTCCAGCGTCAAGTGAAGGAACGTGGATGAAACTCTGGCTTACATAAATAAGTTATGATAATAATGAGAAAATGGGGAGGGGTAGGAGCAGCGGTGCGGAGCCTCACACGTCTGCAAAATAGAGCCTAATAAGTTACGCCTGCGAGAAAATGACCAAACTTATCCAACAACTCACATCAGCGAGTGCCCTTCTGGATTTCTTTGAACTCACGTGCGAAAAATTCTCAAAGTTTACCGGGGTCGGAATGTTCACTCATGCATTTCTGCGGCTGCTCCTTGCAGGCTGGCCAGAGATGGAAGGGAGATCATCCCGAGTCTCCAGGGACTTCAATAGCGGCGCTAAACACCGAGGGGTGTGGGAGCATCGTTTATCACAGCGGTCTAGGTCTGATCGTAAAATAAAATGGACGTTACTCGCTTACCTTAGTTTCATTAAGACTCCAGAGTATTTATTTATGAACGTCTGCATTGGTAGCTGATAAGAGCCAGTCCCATGTGAGATTGAAGGTAATGCAGTCATAGGCGAATTAGAAATCCGATACAGAATAAAGAAAATATTTTCGAATTGACACATAAAAAAATTACTTATTCAAGTAGTCTGCATCTTTCCTCTGAAAAAAAGTAAATAAGTTTTAAATATTTGTAGTGCTTCAAGTTCTACAGTATCAGCTTGACAACAGCATTAAAACCATGCTCCATGGAGAACTAGTTAAAAGCAAATGATAATAAAAAAGCAAAATTTAACCTAATATCTACGATAAAATGTCAGAAGATAATGGTTCAAGCTGGGCGTGACACGAAGAGGTTCATCCCTAGCGTCCGTTGGTGGTCGAAGCCCAGTATGTGACATGCAAATAATAAACCGTGAACGACGGGATATCAATTGAAAGCCCCGTCAGAATACGACAGCGGAGCATGACAAAATTTCTGAGGCTCTTATTTATGAGTCTCCATTCATTTGAAGCTCCAACCGTTGTTCACTACTGCCGTCTTTTATAACGGCTGCAGAGTAAATAAAAAGCATTCAACATAATTTACGACTGCATTGAGAACACGATGGCTTTGAGCTATTTCATGCATAGTTCTGGTGTCCACACGTGCAATTTCCACACCTCCACTGGTTACCTTTACTCACAGTTCGAACTTCTGGAGTGACACAATAGGGGTAGGGAGGTAACATCACCCAGGCACCATATGTCATCGAAATAAGAATCTTTCAGAACTATGATCTTATGCTCTCACTTTAACAACGAACACATGAAATTATGAACGCTGCTCCTACAGTAATAGTTATTTTTCGGGCATGTACGCTATCTTATAGAACAGATCATGGAGTTGGGCTCAAAAACACGTTCTATAAAAATATGATGAATTTTCTTGAGATACTTTTCGCTCTCAAATTTTAACCGCAGCTAGTTAACAGCGACCTCACAGAACGGAAGAGAGCGGTATAGAACAGGTCAATCCAGCGGAACCCTAAACACCTGTTCAACGTAAACAAAGTCATTGCACACAAATTTTGGAAACATTCAGGCCAGCAAATAGAGGAGAATTGCAGCGCGTCAGGCACTGACGGCTGTGGCAGTTTCATGAGCAGGGGCGATGTTGCCTCGTAACAATGACTTATGGTAATTTTCTAAAAAAATTTGACCCGCTCAGCAAAGCAGGAATTCATAAAGGGTTTTAATCGCTCATAATTCGCGCGGCCCTCCTCGGAAGAACGCGTAAGTTTCTATCTTGAAGCTTAGGAGCAAAAAGTTTATAAGCTGCGAAGGATGAGATGCTAATTCATGGCCAGAAACTCGTCTTTGACGCGAAATGAAAAGCATGCGCAGATGCTTTAGCGCATGATCCAGCGTAGGAAGGATTCTATCTCAGCAGTTCTTAAGGTGAGAGCGGGGCCGAGCACAGCGATATCGTATGTCCACGTATAGGCATGAGTGATGTTTACGAGCTACGAATTCAAATTCTTGAGGTAAATGGAAAGTATGCCGAAAAATATATTGAAATTAAACGTTCAATACAGTCAAAAAGTATTTGTTGACTTATATAATTTGCCTGAATTAAAAAGAGTAGAGTAACAAAGTAAATTTCTTTCGATAATGACATAATTTCCACATTAATGACAAAAAATACATTTCACACAATTGCTAAGCCACAGTAGCTCAAGCGTCATTATGATCACCTATAAAAGATACGGTGTTAAAAGCAGCGACTTCTTAAACACTCAGTCCGGTTAAAACTTTGAACCGAACAGGCCGGCAAAATTAATATTTTGTTAGGCTTTCCTGTAGAATTTCAACCTCACTTCATCATGATACAGCTTTGAGTCCTCAGGGTAAACTAATGGCCAAAAGTGCAAAGAAGTTCCAGCCAAAACAAATAGACTGAGCTGTAAGTGAAACTACTTGGACGGTGACGCTGGAGAAGCTGATTTCCTGGGCTCGAGCAGCAATCAAGTAAACACTCAGAACCAAAGTTCTGCCGAACTGCACGGGCTTGGCTTCCAACGCAGCTCCTTCTCCTACAACTTTCACAACCCAAATACCACAATATCGCAGTTCGGTTTGACGAATTACCATGCTCTCAAGAATGCATTCATAAAAAAATTCTAAGTCGCTTAAATTTGAAAGGAATACTATTCACTCATAGGCATGTTTATTACCAGAGAAAACCTTCAGCGAGTGTTAACAATGCCGAACCACATCAAAATTACACAAAATCGCCTTTGACACTAACATACTTTTTCCCCATATCAACGCTGCTCAGTCCTAATGGTCGTGAAGGGGAAACGATGTTACACATTATTCGTGCTAGTTCTTTTAAGGCGCTCGTATAGAGAACAAAAAACATTTTTAGATTCTTTCATGAGAAGAAAAATAACATATTTTTCGTAATCTGATCAAACCAAGATGTATGCCAAGCCATCGTCGAATAATCATAAAAATATAGGATAAATCCTAGTAATAATGCTCTTAAATTCAAGGGTAGAAATAATGGGCAACGCAAAATGCAACTAGAAAATGTTAAGAGGATCATTGGTCACAGCTCGGTGATGAAGTACAAAGTAAATTTGCGTAAGTAGCTTGGGTAGAATTCAGTGCAGCGGTCCTGGGAAAACAGGAAAAGTTTTTCTGTTCCTTTATCACAAAAAAATAGTCAAAACACCTTCAATAATGATAAAATAAACTAAAGTTTAAGGAGAAACAACAATTGTTGAAAAGAAATTCCGAAGTTTTATCATCTTCTTCAAACACTGAAAATTGAAAGTAAAATATGATGAGGGAAATACAAGCTTGTCAAACGCTAATGGGCACGAGATTTCTCGTGAGCAAAATATTCAATCTAAAACAGAATAAATAAAGTATGAAAAAATCATTTTTACGGTTCTGCACATGTAATATTACAATCACAGAAAATTGTGTAAGGTTATTGCGTAATCTAAAAACAGATCTCTAATGAAATGGTTATTCCAAATCCATAGTAAGTACAACAAAGTGAACGATCGGACATTTTAAGAATATTTAATTCTAATAATTATCAAATGAAGCTACTTTCTGCCAAACTATTTCACACAGAAATAAATTTTTTGTTTAGAAGATGGTAATTGAAAATATTACACCGAATTATTGCGAGGGGTACAATTTCTGCGATTCTGTTCATGAATTAGTCCAATCCCCAGCCCTCACACACAGTATGAAGTTCAATCCTTACCGTGGTAGAGATCTGTGCGTTCGTTCTATTCAATATTGAAAAATCTATCTTCAATACAGCTTATCATGACTAAACGTTTTCAGATGAGAAATACGTAATTCAACAATGTTTACAATAATTTCCTTAATTGTGGCCACCGTAGTCGTAACTGTCATTCATCTGACAGTAAATTTTCAAGTTTACTGATGCAGCAACTGGTAAACCTCAGTTTTAAAATCGATTGTTCCTGGAATAGTGGTCCTGCACTGCAACTCAGTCAACACGTTGTCGGAAGACTCGCCACAGCTCTTCGTTCAGGCACTTTAATTTCTACATACCAATTCCCTCACCACTCTCGAAGTCCTTTCACTATGATCCGATTCAATCTCGAATGGGGAGATGAGTTTAAGAAGCGTCAGACATCAAATTCTCTTGTGTTTTGATGAGATTTATCCCGAAACGTTCATATACATGCTTTGAGTTATATTCTTAACTTTTAGTTGAATAGTTAATATGCGTTCTTGCCAAATAAAAGGCACTCTACCTCTAGCAACCAAGACATTCAAGAGGTACACTCGACGTGCAAGCGCGTCACTTCTGAGGGAACCCCAACGCGGATAATGAGAATAAGAAAAAGAAGAAAAGAAAATAGTTTATTCCGAAACCAGGCACATACAAAGCACAGGACAATCTGGTTTGAGTCAGTAAAATCACAGCCTTAAAATTAAAACTTGCAAATTGCAATGAAACTTCTGAATGTGATCAGTAAGACTACAACCTTAAAATTATGGGTGGCAGTCGCGTTGAAACTTCGAATTCTAATTTTTAATTCTATGATAAGCGGAAAAAGTTAAATATTTACCCAAAAGTGTTGTGAGCATATATCCTAAAACAAAAAATAATAATGCAAAGATAGTCCATTTCAACCTAGATTCTCTTATACACCATGAAGAGAGAGGTGAAATAAATATTTAATTTTACTCCTGACGTTACAACACACTAGTTGCTAATCAAATTGTCTCGCTCCACGAGCTAAAAGAAATATCAAACTCTTCATAGACATCCATACCGGTACTTTGGGTTTGTATATTCAACTCCCTGTCGTGAAATATTCAGGAGTAATTATGGACCAGAAATTTTGTGTAGATAACAGAAACTACAGATATGGAGTTCCGCTCTGCTTGAGATCATCGCCAACCGCATAAAATTCTTTCAAAAATGAAAACTACGTCAATAGTTATTGTGACTTTATTTTTCAAAGTTCTAGGACTCGCGAAGTGATTTTTACGATTCTTTATAGACAGACTCAAAAAAGAAAGACAAATTAACGTTCTTCCTGAGGTGGTGCAAGACTTGGGGCAAAGTGCCCTGAAACTGGACTGTCCGACTTAAAGCAGCAACATATCTTCTTACCTCACATAGAACCGAAGCTTTACTCGCAACATCGTCTGATGAATAGGTTTGCTGATTTCATGTGGTAAACAATATTACCTTTGGTGACTGACTAAAAACAATGTAAATAAAAGAATTGAAAAGAAACGTCAGCATTGATTTTTCGCTTTGAACCATCATCCACAAATTCAAAACAGTCATGTTATACAAAACAATATTTGTTCCCTTTCGCAAACCTCAAAAGGGATTAGTATAACAAGAATTTTAAGGTTCTACATTTACTAGCCCTTGCACGATATTAGCTAAAATTACAAGAGCTTCAAAATCATAACGTGCAAGCCAGTTAAAGTGAAGGTGTAAGTTAGTTAAAATAAAAGGTGCACGCACGAAGATAAAACATTCAATATAAAACCCCATTTTTGGATAAAACAAAATGAGATGCAAGCGTACATTTCGCACGTATCTCCTCCCAACGACATCAGAAACATCAAAGTTAAAGTCTGTACACAAAAATTCACCTCTCTAATCACAATAAGACACGTAGAGACATATATTGATACGCATACACCAATGGTTAAAAAAACACGAAAAGATTAAAACTAAATCAAATTCAAGTACTGATTTATTTATAAAATATTTCTTTATATCACTATTATGAAACACATAGATCACTTACAACTTTCTTAACAGGAAAAGGGCCACAAATAATTCAGAGATTTTTAGACCCCACGAAAAAAAAGGAATTAAAAGGAGATAGAGTCGGAGTCGAGCAGGGGTTGGATTGGCAAGTCGATCACCCCAACAGCAGGAGAAAGGAAAAAAGTCCGTCAACAATAACCTTTTAAGAAAAACAACATCACTGTCTCCCTTCTAGCGGAGCTGTATCAGATGAATAGGCAGCTCGGGACACCTGAGCAACACAAAAATTCCCTGCCGATGCAAACAAGAGAACCAACATCAGCCGCACGCACCTCTGGAGCGGTGAACAGAGCTCGGAACCTTGCCCTTCCTCCTCGGCGACTCGAGCTCTTAGCTACGGTGATGTACAAATCTTTTCCGCGTACTTCCGAATAGGGTCCAAAATAAATTCAGTAAAAGTTCGTTCAAAGTATCACTCACGAACGTGCCCATGCGACAAATAAACACTACAAAAAACTGTAGACGCGAAAAACACGATAGCCTCTCACGTGCAAAAGAAGTCAACAAAATACTTCATCATAAATTATAATTTATGATGAAGTATTTTGTTGAGTATGGAACAATAATTATTGTTCCATACAATAACCGCACCCGTTAAAAGTTTTCTACCGTAGCAGAACATAACACATGGAAATGAGCTTGAACATGAAGTTGAGTAGTCGAGTGAAGTATGTATCAAGCATTATGCAGTGACCAATGACAAAATTCCAAATGTTCGCTAAAAACCTTCGAAATATTTGTCACACGAATCAGAGTTCCGCGTAACTAGAAGATTCTTCATTCGACAATGAAAGCATGCTCCCCAAGGGGTTAACGTTTGTCTATGATGCATAAGAATTAAGAATTAACGTTTCCTGGTAGTGAAGCCAACAACACGGTGCAAATCCGTTAGATGTTTCTTCGCCGGAAGCATAGCTTAGTCTTTTTGTTCATCGGTGAACCGTACCCTTCAAGTATCCACTTTCCTGAGATGAATAGAGACCGTTAATCGCAGGTATCGCGCAACGATATCAGAACAGACACAAATGAAATACAACAAGACGCCAAGAAATGGTGCACAACGTAGTGTTTATGTATGCGTAGTTGATAGAAGAATCGAGGCCGGAAGGAGAAATAACAGAACATGTGAAACTCTGTAAGCAGCGCTGATCGTTGAAACCATTGCAGAACTCTCACAGAAATGGACTCATTTAAAAATGGAACAAACTTGAGGAAGTGTACTGGGTACCTGCAGAAGGAATTAAAACGAATACAAGATAAGTCAGGCCATAACGTTTTCCTTGGCATTACAACCAGAATAACAAGCATCACACTTCATGAAAGTGAAACCACCCGTTTACAGTGACCTTCAGGGGCACAAATTGGTTGCCACTTTGGAAGTAAACGTATAGCGCAGCAAGCACAACGGGGTATAGTTCAGCGGGCATTTGGAGGCAGTCATTTGTTGCGTGTATTAATGTGCCGCCTAGCGGACAATATCAGCTGCACGCCTGTCCGAACGCGCGCTCCTCAGGGTCTGGCTCGTTTGTTACCGCATTACTGGACATTAGTGAAGATTTCACAGCTTAGACCTCCCTTCGATGAAGTTTCACAATGCCTGGCCGACGCGGAGTTTTAGATATAAGCGCTTGGGATGCAACGTAAAATACTGCCGAATGAACATGAGCTTTTTAGTGGAAAAGTTACTGAGAGGCAAGTCATTATTTAATATTTTTTAACTCAGTGAGAGATTGCACTTCATTTATGCAAAAGTTTTTCTAGAAAAGTAAGATTTTCACGTTGTGTAAGGCAGAAATGCTTGACAACCGCGGATATTTTTCATTACACAAACTGCTTTCGGGACATTCGGAACTTAAAAAACTGAAACGACACATAGGGAATATGAAACATTCTTAGACCCTTCTCACTCAGTCTGAGAAAGTATCATCATGAACTATTTCAGAGAGTGATTTGGATTATTGTAAATATCGCTGCGTATTTCAAGAGCACATCAACTGATGTTATTTGAACCTATCGTAGTTTGATCGCGCAGTTAAAAATTTCTGGCGTGTAAAAATATAGATGTACTTCTCATTAGTACAGCGATGGTTTAATTTTAGTTTACAATTATTATAGACCATTTAAATTTTAAAATCTATTTTTAATTATAATAATTGTAGGTTGCTCGTAACTATTTACATAACCAAAATATAAAGGCATGGATTTGTGCACCAAACTAACGCATATTATACGTGAAATGGGTAGAAGTATACACGGCGGATGAAAAATTACTGAAACACTCATCTTTTAATTTAAGAAACACTGCCTCAGAACAAAAATGAAGAAAGCGTAACATCAGTGTGAAAACTTAAAAGTAGCTCAACCGTCGAAGCGAAGACAAATCCCAGTGTGTAACAGCAAATGAGCTTCCGTGAGTAAGCCGCCTAGTCGGACGTGGGCATTAAAGTATCGGTGACAGATGAGCGGCAGTAATGCCCAGGCCGCTCTGTGGTCGGCACCCCTCACAGGCGGCGCGCTCTATTGTCGTCTGTTTGTAGAGAATTAAGTCAAAAGGCATAAACAGGAGCGCTGACAGCAGTTAGCGGTGCTAAATGAGTTGTAGCCATTCAAGTCGGCCCATTCATGTCAAGCGTCTTTGTCGATGGTCGTGCCGATAACATAAGCCTCACAGGGACCAGGCTTTGAACAAACCGACTTTTCCTTTGTCAGTGAATTTTGCCGGCAAAAATAAGGCACCCACATCCCGGGTACTATAGCAAACTAATTTTAACCAATACATACAGTAGCTTACGATTTAGAAAAAAATCAAATGGATTCGCATAAGGTTTGAATGCTGCCAACGTAATGATGACTGAATAAATCCATACCATTCCGTGCATTGAATGTGAAGTGCTTGAATTGCGAGTACGATAGGCTGTGAGCATAATCTAGCCCATAAGTACGCGGAAGGAAAGTGTAAATAAACTTATCAATGGGAATGTTTTTAACGTTGTACGCACTCCTATATTAAAGAAACACAAAAAAGAAATAATAGAGGTTCCGCTCACAAAGCTACGAGACAGAATCAAGAGATGAATTGCCTCGCCAAAACAAAAAGTTATCGATTTGAAACCCTCTTCTATTATTTACTCGGAGGATATAATACACTCACTTCAAGACAGTGCTTCGACGTTTAAATTATTACTTCACATAAGAAAAATGATTGAATATAGACGCAATCCTTATCGTATGCTTTTGAGCGAGCAATCGGAATCATGACGTATCTGACACTTGTACGAGTGTGCGAGTATACGAGTAGAAGAAAAAGAGTAGAGAAAAAAAAGGCTCAATTAACCTTAGAACTAAATCTAAAGCAGGCCTGCGCTACTTGCACTACCGATTTACCAGTGAATAATTCTGGACTCTTCGCAACGGGTTGCACCTCTACGAGCATCGATGACAACTGAGAAGTTGGTCTCGAAATATGGTACTTCCAAAATAAAAGTATCATTCACAATCTGCACTAAGAATTGTTCGTTGTTTGTCCCTTCAAAATCATATTAATAAAAATTCACGAAGTAACGACGAGGTGCAGATAGCTTTCCTATTCGGCCTACAGCCCGATTTCCTAAAAACAAAGGTTTCGAGAACCTCGAAAATCATGCGTAGTACAAAATATTCCACATATCTTCGTAGAGTATTTTCTGTTCAATATGTAACTCAACACAAAAACATAACACAATTCGGAGTGAGCAAGTTAACCTCAGCCAGCGCTCCTGAGCGAAAGGATAACGGCGATAATAAATCCTGAAACGGCTAGCATTGTTTCACAGTTTTTAGCGGGCAGGTAATACGCTCAGCTCGACAGACGTACCAATCTGAAGATTGAAGGGAACTATAAATCCGCATCCGGACAAGATTAAACTCAAATCAAATAAAGTGGAAAGTTTTACCGACAACCCAATCAGTTTTTAGGTTCCTGTGAAGCTGTATTTGATTACATCCATTTAAGGAAGCAATAGGTCTGGCAGATTTGGCAGTTATTGGCGAGGAAGGATTGTTGGAGTTGGCTGCCGATGGATAAAGCACTCGTGGATGCAGGTGCCCCGGGCCTCAATTAGGCCACGACTTCAATAGCTTTACATCATCAATGCCAGCCATCGGTGAGAGGGGAACAGTTCTTCTCTGAGTGCTCTTTTTTAGAAGCTAATTCACTAAAATAGTCACAGATGTATACGGTTGTTTACAAACTGGTGACACACTTTCAAGCACACAAGACAGAAACCGTAGAGCAAACGAAATTAACTGAGTAATTTATTAATAATTCCATGAATCGAAAATATAACAGCGTTTGTTAATGCACAATGCATTAACAAACGGAGTAAATCTGCAAAAAAATGCTGAATTCCTTCATTTAAAAAAATCTCAATCTGGATAGTTCTGTTTTGTAGCGCAATCTCAAAAGCACGAGAGAAATCATGTAAAAGAATCAAAATATCGTTCCATTTTCGGCGGCTGGAGATAGTGACCAAGTAAGTGAATTTAAACTCTTTCGTTCTCTTGAATTAAAGTCCTTTCAAAAAGGAGAAGTGAGGAAGCGCTCGGCTGACACGATTTCAGCCATCTCAGAAAAACCTATGATGGAAGGGGATGACCAGCGATGGCTCGACACAAATTCGATGTACAATCATTTCTGGACTCCAGAGAGGCGGCCTCTCGACATCGCCGAAGAAATCATTGGGGAACTTGTTGACGAGCGTAATTGGGACCGTCAATATAAAACACTACGACGAGTCTCCTGTAAAATAAGTTCGAGCCCGTCTAAAAAACCTCTGAAACGAACATCGAATGTCAATATCGAGGGTTACGAATTGAATCCGAACGAGACAAGCTCGAAGATAAGATTTGTTGGTGTATCGAAAAGGCTTGCTGGAACCTGGCCAAGAAAAAAATGACCATATATTTCTGGAAGGACGGCTGCCCGAGGGACTGGTCGCCTGCCGGACACGCGGAGAACAACACAAATGGGGCTAATCGCCGCTGGCATACTTCAGCAGACCGCCCCATTAATGACATGTACCGTCGCGCCA
This sequence comes from Orchestia grillus, assembly GCA_014899125.1. Classification (NCBI taxonomy): domain Eukaryota; kingdom Metazoa; phylum Arthropoda; class Malacostraca; order Amphipoda; family Talitridae; genus Orchestia; species Orchestia grillus. The sequence continues at coordinate 21,124 of VOMN01000796.1, forward strand.
AAAATGGTGTCATTCTGCAAGGTTATCTTGAACGTACGTGTTTTTGCTGTATTCAGTGGAAACACACAGTGATGCGAGGAGACAAACAAAAATCAAAATTTTGTTTCACCTTCATCCAGTTAAAAAATGATCAAGCAATGAGAAATTACTAGATATCTGTAGAGTAAATAGATTTCTATACTCACTGGCTTACCTGTGCAGTATCAGATAACAGGAAGACAACGGACTCAAGACATTTCCTTCTCACGAGAATAAGAGCGTATAATCACTAACTAAAGGGTTCGCCATTGTGGAGGATGCCAGGATTTTCTCTATTAAGGTTTACGATATTTGGGTCAAATACGGCTACTGCCTCGTAGTCCGTACCTCACCTAATGCATCAGACAAGTGTGTTCTAAGATGTAATCTCAAACAAAATCTAATACGAGAAGAAATCAGAAGAAAACCATGATATACTGTACTCAAAATGAAAAATTTCGTTGCCTCAAAACTTAATACAAGAAATTTTATAAAATGATGACAATTACACCCATTACACTGTTTTAGCACATGCATACTAAATCAATCGGTGATATACAACGAAAATATTTCGAATTTTCTGAGGCAAAATTTTCATACAGATAGCTGATGGTTTTCAGGTTTAAATATTTCGATCTTTGCTCCAACCAAAAGTTCCCAGATTTTTTTTAGTCCCCTGACAACCACCGAGTACGATTTCACATTGAGTAATCAGATGCAGAACTGCCACCCGCGGCAATGCTGCGTTGTTTCGCTTGATTAGTTGAATTTATAATAACTAATTCCAAATCCTGCTAAATAAGAAAATATTTCAAATCCCCAAATCTAACTGAGACTTCAAGTGAAAACATTAGGACACTTGGGCATAAGAGAATCAATTAGAAGAGAACTCGTTTAAGAAGAGCAAGAGTTACTTTACGTACGAATAGCAGCAATCACCGATTGTCTCGCTCGAGCACCCGAACACAACGACCTGATCAGGAGGAGGACGGTTTCAGGGCAGGCAGCGCCGTCTGGACCAATAATGGCCGCTATAGCGCCGCTCCCCTTGCTTCATCACAGCCTCAGCAACGAATTTATTAGCAGGCCCATATCAAGAAGCTCTCCTCTATTGGTCATGTCAGCTAACGTGTCGTGATATTCAATATATATGTAAATTCAAGTTCAATGACTCTTAGTTTCACTAACAATAAACAAGGCGAATAGGATCATCCTGGATTCAGTTGCAATGAATTCCCTTATCAATTTTGCAAATATAGGCATTGCATCAAAAAAACACGAAGCATAATGGTAATTAGCCACACGAACGTTAAAGAAATGGTAGAATTCGAACAAACTAAATAACAAATAAGAAATGTACAGCAACCAGGAAACCCCAGCAAACGGACATAAGGCGAACAAGCGTGAAGTGCATGCTTCTGAGAAACAAGAATTAAAAATAAGTTTAGGAGAACAGGTACAATAGAGCCAATAAAGAAAGATTAGATAGCATGCACGGAAACAATAGGAACAGCACAGTTCATTCCAGCGCCTGCCTGAAAACGAATTTATTGCCGATCTCACAATAACAAAGTGGCGTTTCCTTCCGTTGCAGGCAGATTGTAGGAAAAGCATCATCCAGCAAGAGCTGGCGAGAAATTACAGCGCCAATTAAGCTCCAAGTCGGAGGTGCTCAAAAGGCTGTAACAAAGACAGAAGCTCGGCACCAGCGCGGCTCACATCTTCACCGAACGGAGATGGCACGCGTACGGAAAGAGTGGAATGTTCGTGCTAAGCTAACGAATGCTGCTTGAAAAACTTGTGCAAAAAGTTCTGCAGAATTCTCTTTGGTATAGCTCGATAAAAGCATGCGACGTAACGAAGCTGACTGCCAAAGTTATTTTCCAGCTTGGGGTAATTGCACACCCAAGAAATGAAATTTGAAATAGATCAACGCACCAAATACTCTTTTCAATTTGAAACGAAATAGAACTAAAGAGAATTAGCTCAAGGTCGTAGCGCTTAAAAGTAAAAGCAGAACATAGGTTAAAAATTGAAGGCCTCTTTGGCACAGGTAGACATTTCAGTGGACATGAGGGGTACTGGAAGTCAAGACTGGACGCGACGTTCACGAAACTGATGATAAAAATTGAAGAATTTGCAAAATTAGAAAGAGGTGAAACCCATGAATTCCTGCATGTCACTCTAACACACGCAGATCTAATGCACACGAATTACTTTTGTCACTGAGTATTAGAAAACAAATCCATGCTGCTTACTGATTATTTTTCACAAGTAGTACAATTCATTTACTATGAGCTTACCACAGAAAGACCTGTACTGCAAAATTGCAAATTTCAAATTTGACTCAAGAGGATTCGCCAATTTATGAAGTCCTAATCCATGCACATCTAAAACCTAGGAAACGGATACCGGATACCAAAAAAAGAATTCCTGGCACATTTGCCCTTGACAAGGCCGGTAGAACCGACGACCCTCAGCAGCAGCACACCACATCAAACGGCCACGGAGGACAAGAGGTAATGCTCAGGTGTCGGTATCGTCAAGAAGAACTCAGAACATTCCAACACCAACACCTTGCAAATTCTTTGAGCCCTCGTAACCCGAATGGTGTACATGTGTGCCAGTCAAAACTTGTTAACACAAATCTCCGGGTTAAAAGTGTCAAAAGGTCGATGTGTCAATATTTTGAATGTATCGGTGTCGTAAGGATATGGGGGTTTTGATGCTAAGAGGAATTTGAGTCACTGTAAAAATCAACATTCCTATCATTTACATCATGTAAAATTCGATGTAAAAACTGAATGAGCGCTAACGAAATGGATGTCAGTTTTTTCGAGGCCACACCGAGCCGAGGCACACGTGCGGAACACGTGTCGCGTCCCCCGGCCGCAGCAACGAAAGCTCTTCCCAATCACCGCCTTATTGATTAACGAGTTCCGGATTTAACGGTCCAAAAGACAAAATGAATCCGCGGGTTTAACTAGGGCATTCAAGTGCAACTGAAAATTATTTTCCACGAAGGGGGATGAAATCAAAGTTGCTTGGGTAAGCAACACGCGCAGGCTTTTGGAGCCAGTCGCACGGAATGTGAGTGGCCTCAATGGAAGGCGTGAGAGCAGCGACAAACTTTGAGTGCAAATAGTTTCAGAAAAATTAATGCTCGTTCAAAGATCTTCCAACACAGCGTACCGACAAGATGCTGCTTCCAGTTCGAACTTCAGAAGATTATTGGCTTGATGATAGACTGAAGAGAAACGGTGTCACTTTCTATAACGGGCATAAACGCTTGTTTTACAATATTTGTTCGCATGTTTGAAATAGGGTTATGTTTTTGCGAACATAAGTCTTATGCAATACGATCAATAAGTGTAACTGAATTTGCAGAAAACTTTCATATCAACTAACATATGTCATCGTACCATCGAAATGATGAAATAGCGTCGTGAGTGCTGGTGATAACAGCTTCATATAATGAAGTCAATAAAAGGATGACTCGGTAATTTTTACTAGCGCATGCTTTCATGACGTTCAAATCTTAATCATGTCTACAAAACTAATTCTCATTTTGCAACGTGTCATGTCAAAATATAGATAACTAAGACACACGAATAGCACAAACAAAGCTTAAACAATCAAATAGCTGCCTACAAAATACCCATATTAATATCTTACATGTTTACCTCGAGACATTGAAGGATCAATCAATTAGCTCCACACGTAAGCCATCCACAGGACCTAAAACAAATTTCCGAATAGGCTTCAATATTTGGAAAACGTCAAGTTCAGACCCATTCACTGGTGAGGCATAAAGAGAAGATGCAGAAGCAATCAGATTCGCCACGGGGGCTCTCCCGCCTCCTACCCCCGTGCGTTTAATTCTGAACTTGCGATTGACTGTCCTGGAAGTTCCACCTGAGACGGCATCTTACCAAAAATTGTGTCGCGCCCAAGTGAGTTCCGTACAAGTTTTGGCAGGACAGCATCTCTGGTTCGTAACTTGTGTGTCGACTGTCGAAACAGAAGCCGAGCCGAGCGTGTCAAAGTAGACAATCGTCGTAAGGTTTCCAGCTCAGACGAAAAGCATGGAACACGTAGGAAATAATTGATAAAAGTTAGCACAAAAAAATCTATAACTAAGATTTTATCGACTGCAGCAACATCAGCGTAGTTTAAGGTTGGGAGTCATATCAAAGTCCCAAAAGTACAAAATAGCGCTAAAGTCACTTCACCATTTTGAACATTTATTACACGACAACCAATGTACCTAAAAAAATAGGTTACATATAAAATAAAGGAGAAAATATTGAAGTCGTATGATTTAAATACGATACTTTTTAAATGTTTTCCATTATTATTTGAACACAAGCGTATTATACGTATAGTATTTTCCATTACTTTTTCCAAAATATCTGGAGTTATTCGGTTGATATTTTCGATGATGTATTCTTT
>VOMN01000797.1:0-25286 GCA_014899125.1 Orchestia grillus
AGAATCTCTAAGAAGAGAGGAAGCTTCCAATTTCCAACAAAGAAGAATTTGATAAAAATGTAGAGGCGAGCGTAGTTGATGCCCGGGAAAAAACGTACTTGATGCCCGGGAGACAAAAATGGCAGGCACTCACGTCTTCTGCGCAGTGTTTCATTTTTCTGTGCCATCACTGTTAGAAATATCCTTGCACATCGGCAGAGTATGAAGCTATGCAATACTTGTTGGTCAGAGAGAAGTATAAGAGTTTTGGAAGCTGGTTACATATACACGAATTTCTACTATTTCTTCAAAGTCAGACTTGCTAGAGATGCAATCATAACTTTATATATTTAAATTAGCCGGGGTATGTAAAACTATTTTTATTGACGTGGTATGTAAAACTCTACGAAAGATACGAAGTGACATTCCATCCAGAACCTCTGATAAAAGAATAATGATCAAGATCGATGATCAAAAACGCTAACTGCTCCCAACAACCCTGACCCAAAGCAAAGACAGGAGTCAAATTTTAGGGAGAACTTTGCTTTGAAATTACGAGATGGAAAACAAATGTAAAATTTGACAAGCACGGTAGCCCTGATTTGCATAGGCCATTTTAAGACCCTTTACTAGTGTAATCAATCTACATGATAACTCAGGAATATCAGTGTGGACCAGAGAGGCGTACAACACATACCTTGGTATCGCTTCCATTTTGTGCCTAACAAACTGTACGGACGATGAATCACAGGCATATTTGTTGTGGTAAAACTCCCCGATCGAGAAAATTTATCATCAAAAAAACTTCAGAAATGATGAATATTTGATGCATTTTTTTCCTTCCTGTACACTAGCGTATAAACTTTTAATACATTTGAATTGAATATTTAGATTCATAGAAAAGTTTAAGCTTCACTGAGGAGTTTTGGTTCCTGGGAGAAAAATATTTTTAATCAGGAGAATTTAACAAGTTCTGCACAATATTATAACAAACTTGCAATGATTTTAATAACCCTAATAAGTCCTATGAGTTTTCTTTAGAATTTGTTCGCGGGTGTTTATTTTAAAAAATAGAGCAATCTTGTGAGCCATCACAACTGCTGGTTTTAGAAAATATCTGTATTCTGATAATAACTTCACGCCTTTGAGATAGTGTAACCCATTTCATTGAGTCTGCGCAGAAAGCTTCTATTGAAACTAAAATTCTCGCAAGATCGTTTGCATGTTTCAGTGAATTTTCCCTTCTGCTTTCTCCCCGTCGTCAACAATTCAAGTTCACGAGGCCATTCATTTACAGACAAAGCATTCAGGACTGCTATAGAAGCTCAACACTTAATGCATGGGAATGAGCGATTTACTTCCGATCGGAGAAAGAAAAGTACGGAGCTTGAAAGTGGGCTTCCATGTGCTCACGGTTAGTGGAACTTCATGGTTAGTAACGGTCCAAATGTAGACCAGATGCACTAATTGCGAGGTGTTCTCGTACACATCGGTCTGGTGGTCAGGCGTTGCTGGTCACGGACGCACGTACTCGTACATTGAGACGCCGGTCGTCAAACACGCCGCTCGCCCCGGTCAACTGGATCTCGGACCAGGCTGGCCGCTCAGACAGGTTTGGACTCAATTCCGTGGTGTGAATCACTAAAATCATGATTCTCGCCACCATGGCAGTGGGTTTAGATATTTCATTCCTCATTCTCGACTAACGAAATTTTCATTCTCGTACGTCGTAGATTGCTCCATTTACATCTGATCCTTTTTTAAATCGAAAATTAAATTAATTAGTTATTCATTGTGACATTATACTGAAAAGCATCTAAAAATGGTTAGTTTAGTTATAAGATATCAATTATTTGTCTCGACATCGGTTTACAATCATATAAATACGTTGCATCGTAGCGCAATAGTTGATATTCTAGATAAAAAACCACTATTCGGGTTTCAACAATCATTTGTTTCTTTTTCGAACCTGGAAATAAAATCTACAAACTAAAAATAATCATAACTAATTTCAAAAGAGTATAATATCTTTATTTTAGGAAAAAATCGTATTTTTCTCGTTTGAATTCAGGCAAAAAATTTCAATTCCATGCTTCACACAATGTTAGTCTCCATTGCCCTGACACTCAGACCAAGAAATATCGAGAAACCCTTCGTTCTGTGAAGGCAATCTCATCTTTTCGTCACATCAGGTTCATTTCAGTTAGGTTCATTTCATTAAATTGTCGTTAGCTTTATTTTGCTTTAAAAATTTGTATTTCAAAAGGACTCATGTAGAGGAAAGTATCCCTTAATTTCTTCAAAAAATAATTATCGAGACATTATTCTTCTTTTGTGCAGAGTTATCTAGTAAGATAAAAGAAAACAAAAAGAATTTGCATTCTTACATGCTATAAATTAGAATTTTACGTAATTTTGATTATAACCATGTTCTGATGAAAGTTCTAATTGTATTACTGAGCCATTGTCCTCTGAAATTGTTTTTAAGTAAATCATTAAAGGGATGGCAAAAATTCTGTTGAAAAATTTAGAAACACGAAAATAGAATCAAGTACCAAACCTTAATTTGAGCACCAGCATAAAATTATTGTGTGACAATAGCCTTGGAAAATTATAAGTATTTCAACTTTGTCCGGAAAAAGATTGAACATTTTACATATACGGGTTGAGTAAAAAATAATGAACCGCTTTTAATTTACTGTATTTGGTATTCTAAATCCTGATTGCTTATTTCCATATTAATAAGGGTTGGAATCATAAAACAATACTTATGATACAAAAAAATGAAAATAGGTCATCATAATACCGAATGTGGGCACTTAAAAAAGGATTCATTATTTTTTACTCACCCAGTACTTGGGTAGCACACTCTGAGTAAAAAATTCGAGTAAACAAACACTACAGCCTCTTTATATTTCTAAAGCTTCTTCGGTCCATAAGTTGTCGCTAAATGCTCAGACTTCGGCGGACCGTTCGAAGGGAGACAGAGGAGTTTGCTTAAGGAGATCTCAACGCACGATGCGTAATGATCCTTGCACACATCCGTTAGTCGTCATGTTAGGTGCTCTTCTGTGCCACTTTAAAATGCCGTTATTATTTTGGCATATTTTGCAGTAGACAGTAAGAAGAAAATGAAGCTCGAAATCACAGATGCATTGTATTTTTGTACGTAGTTTACTGAATACCAAACGAGGCCGCAGAAAGGATTGGCATCAATTAGAATTCTTCTAACTAAGACTATCATTTTGATGTATTTTGAGCAACATGCTAGAATTTTATTGCACGTTTTATTTGACCTGGGGTATTCATTCTGAAGAATTTATTTAATTTAAATGGATTTAAATTTTTTTGTGTATTTTACATTTCCATCAACTTACATGGTTATTGATGGTGTTCTTCTTATGAAGGTTAAGAAACACACTTCTCAATTTGCTATCGAATATGTTATTGAAAATTATTTAAATTATATCTCTTCATTGAGGAGAACAGAACAAATTTTACGAAATTCCCCGTTAGCATCCACAAGGAGCCGTCGCCGATTACAAGTCGTGCGGCCGTGTGATTGTTTAAGAATTTTTTCAATCACACTTCGCTGCCTCAGATTCATTTGCGGATAAAAAATTTGATTAACGACGAGAAGGTAACGGCATAGTTTGAAAGTCATTAAAGACGTTTTTCAAGGGCATATATTCATGTAAGATCCGAAGTGAAGAAAATTTTCTGTGAACAAGATGGAGGTCTTTGAAAAGGTCAGAAGAAACCATCAGTAAAATTTGAAACAAGTGGAGAAGAAACAATTAAATAGGTTGCGCTATTTTTCTTTTGAGCAAGATAAATGTCAAAGGGTACTGCGATCCTTTTCGATAAGGTTTCTAATGCCAGTTCACGATCCTGTGTAATTTTACCGAGCAGCATTTATTTTGTTTTATCACTTACTCACGACATTCTTCATGCATTTATACGAAAAGAATTTCAACGTACATAGATCTGTATAACTAGAATCTAACTGTTTTCACTGCTCACTGTTTGCAAAGAGGACAATTTTTTTTTACATAGAATTATTTAGCTCGTCATTCTAGTTGTATCGCACGAGCTCCATACTACCTTACGCATACTGTTTTCACTAAATGTTCATTAGCTTCCTCTGTAAGTGTGAAGATATTCCATTAAAGAAGAGGAAGAAGTATTATTATTTATGTTTTGGCAAGCAGCTCTAGCATTTAAAATATGTAATTTTCCAGCTTGAGAAGAGCAACTTTTTCGAAAACTTAAGCAGAGCGCGAAGGAATCTCTTCTCAAACCTGATGAGTAAAACGAGTACTGTTTGCATGCCTTTAATTAGATAACTCCTTAAATTAAAAATATATATATTATTGATATTTCCTTTCAGTAAGAAAAATTCCCCATCAGCGAAAGCCTAAACTCTAAGTATCAATTGCATTAAAATTTGGGGATACAAGGATGATTTTAACATAGATTAGTTAAGTCTGAAATTAGCATCAAGAATAAATATGGAATTCAATTGCATTTTGGTACAACATAATATGGTATAAACGTAACAGTTTCTTTCATTATTAGCTTGCAATTTACAGTCTTGTGCAAATACTTGAAAGTATGTTCACAACGGTATCTCGATATTCAAGCCCTAGATTTTGTACATTTCACTTAACAATTTTCCTGTAATGAATTGCACAAAATTCATCGTTCGGTATTGCTGCCGCCAACGACCGATGACCTCCTTCAGACAATTTTTTTTGGCGGTTGTGTTGAATTTTTCGTTTATGAAAATAGAGCATCAGTTTTTCCTTGAGACGAGTGACCTAAAACTGAGACGCTCATGGCGGTCAGCGCGAATACAATTTAGCGCGTTGAAAAAAAACCTTGAGTGTGAGAACACGCCGTGTCGCCGAGTTGTGAATGAACACGGGGAGAAATTTTTACTTAGTAGCAATGCGTAGCACTTATAAGGACCTGATTTCCTGACAGAAATGTATTTCTTGATCATGAAAACATAGACAAGACAGCTTAAACGTAACAGTAGAGTATCATTTTTTTACTTACGTAACGTGAGCCAAAACTAAACAATATTTCCGACAGTACTTTTTTTGCAATGCGGTAATTGCATTCGTACGAACCATAACCTACTAAGATATCAGGCTTATCTTTTTCACATGAATGACACTAGAGCAATACATTTAATCGGAGACTAATATTTGTCTCAAACAGATTCTGGAAATAAAACACGATTGAACGTACGTGATGTATGTGTAATGACAAATAAAGAATTATTCTAGAATATGTGGAATTCATACCGAAACATTACCTCTAAGCGAATAACCTGACTACACAGATAAAAATTTGAAACCTAGAAAAGTTGGCTTTCCTACTCGACGCACGTCTTATCTCTTGTTGGCTGAAATCTTGAATTTGCTACAATGCTGTTCACACAACACGAGAAATTTATGAACAAATTGATTAAAGCTAAATAAATTGACAAGATGTAATTCTAAAGTGAGTATAAGTAATTCTAAAAAGTAAGTATTGTGTTTTAATTACCATGTGCTTTAATTTCATTGATTCCCAAGTGTCAAAAAGCTGCAGTAAAAAAAATCAGGTGCCTTGATTCGATGGAAAATTTTCGTTATCTAGATGGACATAAAAGCGTAAAAATATCAATTGACTCCAAATGAAAGAGTCCTTACGCCCCGAAAGTGCCTGTCATCCAATACAGTCGGTGAACTTCGAATAGAAGGTGCAGCTTTAGCTAAGAAAAACAACTAAAATGTTATCTTTGGTCATATGGTCTTACTCTCAGTAAGAAGAGTGTGCTCAGAACAAGCACACCTTTCTTAACGGTTCTTCAAAGCGGCAATCACCCTCCGGAAGTGTGCACGACACTGAGGAATCGGAAATAGTTTTTACGGTACAAGCATCTATCCAAATCCCGAGCTCAAGTGGACGGTTCTGGTACGCAGCGAAGCCGTCGCCGTCGAGCACCTGTTCTCTCACGGACAACAATGGTTCGCTAACAAGAGATGTTTTTCTTATTTTTGCATATCAAACGGGATTCACACGTCTCAGCAAATCATCGATTTCTAGAATAGACATACAAGAATTTAAAAAAGGATGTTCAATCAGTAATTTCACTTCAAGAAGCTTTGAAGAAATCGTCAGAGTTCGGCCAGTCGCTGGCTAAGAATGACAAAAATAAAAAGCGTGAAATAATGATGGGAACGAATGGACGGAAGTGGTTCTGCAGCAATATTTCAAAGTGACGGCAGCTGAGATCTACGGCGAAGAACAGTTGAAGGTAGACGGTTGATCGCTTCGTAAATATTTTCCGTTAGAAAAGACGCGGAAGTATCATTGACTTATGAGAGAAATTGAATGAAATCAATTGCTTCCAGCAAAAAAGCTCGATAAACTTCAACGTAGAACAGCGGCTCTCGTTTGAAACCGCGTACCTAACTTGTGTGGGAAGTGTTTGGTGAAAAATGAGAGTTTTTAGTCATCCTCTTTTGCTCCAAGGAAATTAACCACTTCAAAAGATGGTCTATTTTTAAAAGAATACAACTTTCTCAAGATAGTAGCGATAAAATAAGGGCTTGCTGGGCAAAATAATCGTTTTTAAATAGAAAATTAAATACAACTTTGGACTTAGCGTGTGTGCTACAGTGGTTAATTTTATATCATCATTATGGATTTATTTCATCTTCTGAGTAATTCGAATTGAAGTACTATGCCTATTTCAATAATCAGATGTTTCACTATCTCACCCCTGATCCGTAGCGTAACTTTAAACTAATCGTCACGCTCCTCAGAGCCATAAAAGAACCACTGGACAAATAGCCATTATAGGTAGACAGTAACAAAAATCGAAGCTCCTTCTCCACCATCAAATTAGAGGTCCGCCTAGGTTCAGCAACAGCGGTGTGGGTTACAGTTACTTTCAATACATCTTCCCTTACGTTCAGAATTGATAGAAGAAACTGGAGACATTTTTCATTGATGATAGTAGCTCGTGACTACGGCAGACCGCGGCCACCACCAAGTTGCTCCGTGTCCGAAAAAGTAGTTCGCTAATTTCAGTTCGACCGAAACTTAACGATTGGAAATATATAGCAGTGAGCTCGAATCAGTGCCTCATGCACTTGAAAATTTAATTAACTTTTGAAGAAATAGCGCAAAACCTTCAACGGGCTTATCCATGGTCCCAATGCAGATTATACGAGTTTGATCCAGCGATTTACTCTAGGTTTCCAAGATGATTTAATTGACACCTAATTGTAGTGGCGGCAGAAAGAGACTCCGCACTGCCGTATTTTAATGGAAATGTGAGTTAGATTAAAATTTAAGTAACTAACCATAATAAGCTGTACATCATTCGATTCAGCGTTATTGTTTCTTTAAATTATCATATCCCTATCCTTAATTATTTTTACTCAGATAAATATTTTTATACAACGTGGCACAACGAGGATTCGCAAGTCAAAAAAAAACTCTGCAATTTAAAATTAGATGTTAATCTGAAAATCTATCCTCATTTCCGACCATTCGCCATCTTAAATTCTGCTAACCTGCTGATAGTTGCTCCGATGTGTTAGCGTTATAATTAAGTAATATTTAGTCAAAATGCCTCGTCATTCTCACAGCGATCGTAAGGAGCTTATTAAACTCCGTAAGGCTGGATTGTCCAACAGAGAAATTGGTAGAAAACACAAATGTGATGAAAAAACTGTACGATTGCCTGCAGTAAGGCATCAGAAAACCGGCAGTGTCCCAGATATGTAGTCGAAAACATGACTGCTGTAGAGTTACCTCTTACAGGGAAGATTGCGCCAAAAAGATCCGGGGTCTCAGGAACAGATTTAAAACTGCTTCTCAGGTTTGAAAAGAGTGTTAACTTGTTGCAAAAAGTTCTTTTTCAAAAATAAAAATAAAAGATTGAATTAATTTAAGTTAAAAGGTTTCACTTCACGACGCAAACGGATGATATTAGTAAATAACAGAAAGCGCCGTAAGGAATTCATCTGATGCCATGAAGTTTTTGACACTTCATACTGGCACAGAGTGCTTTTTAGCAACAAAAGCAGGTTTAATAGACTAGGCAGTGATGGCAGATAATATGTTCGATGAATGAAAGGTGAGGAATTTCATGCTAAGTTACTTTTCCAACACTTCAAGGTGGTGGTGGTTCCGTCATGGTATGAGGAGTCATCAGTACTCATGGTCCAGGACCTCTCGTTCGACTGCAAGGACGAATTAATTCGAATAAATGCATTGCATAATAACTGAGCATTTTTTGCTCTATTATGATGATAATTTCGAAGAGAATCCCATCTCTAAGCAGGCTAATGCTCCCATACACAGAGCAGCCAACGTCGCGTGATTCTTCCGGGGGCATAACATTTCATGTCTGGATTGGCCTGTCCAGTCATCAACAAACCTTAATCCAATCGAGAACGTGTGGCACCATATCAAGCAACAGCTCCCCAAAGATATCGTCAATTATCTTAATCAATTTTGTGTTAAAAAAAGAGAAGTGGGATGCCCTCTTTCCAGATTACTGTCAGGAATTAGTTGAGGCAATGCCAAAAAAATTGCTGTTATCAAATTCCAGAAAGGTGATGCTGCTAAATATTGATAAGTTTGTTTTGTTTTGAACACTACTTGTACTAAAATTTCAATAAAATTACGTTTTTTATACGTATATGGAGTGTCTCTTGGCCTTTATGATCCTGTCTTCTTATGAGAACTAACGAGAACACTAGCACAATTTAGTTTAAAAGTCATAAATGAATATGGTAATTATATGAGAAAATGACGCTGAATCGAATGGTGCATAGTTTGTTAAGGTTAGCTAACTTAAATTTAGTGTAATTTAGAAATCAGTGAAAAATCGAGGCTGCGGAGTTTCTTCCTTTCGCCTCTCTACTTCAAGTACCCTAGTAGTTCTACGTATGGATGCCGACATTGAGTTCTTCTTCACTCTATTCTATTTCAGAAGACGAGGATACATGTTTTCATACTTTTATTAGTTAGCAGTTTTTTAACTTAGTAAGAAACTGAAGAGCTGCTGATTAACAACACTCGCGCAAATCGATGCCATTATTGCGCATTATAACTTAAAAAGAGCATATGCCAAGCCGAGCCAAGGCCTTTCATATTTACCCTAGAAACCTTCTAATGTCGCGGTAATTGTATTGGTCACAATTATACCATCATTTCCTAGTCCCATGTGCATCTTATGGACGAAAACTTTTGAAAAATCTCATACTTGAGGAAAGAACTACTGTAATGTTTCGTTGAATAATGCATACATTTATAATAAATGCTTAGCTACATTGCTTCGTTGTTACTTATTGGAATCCCAGTCAAGCTTCTTCACAGCCTATTTATGAGTGGTAGACCTAATAAAATGAGACACGTTAAGTTGTAAAGCGATTTCGTAAAAATGCTGGGTTTTTAAATCCTGCGTTCACCGATCGCATTCATTTAGCCACAGTAATTACTGTTGACGAAACGAGTTTTATGAAGCATAATAATATGAAAAATATCAAGTTTACTCCAAATATTTCTCATCACTGTGTAGAACCTTAGAAAATTTACATAGAGTTTGTCCTTAGCTTCATGTTCTGTAATTTGATTTTGTTCTTTTAAAATGCAGAATTTTGTATGTTGAAGTTTCACAGGAGCCCATGTATAGTTTTTAATTGTGCAGTTTGATGGCGTAAATAAGACGATTCTTACTATGCAAACATACGTTACCTAATTACTCGACACTTAGAAACATCAATGAGACGAGTTGTAGTGGAACTTGATGCCTCCACGAAATCAAAACTGATTCGTGCTTCATCACGAAGACGAAAGCCTGAGAAGCACCTCTTCCAAGAGAGGATTACAAGCGACTTTCATAATGGACGTAGGATCTCCCACGAAAGCTGTTAAGAGCGGTTGTTTGACTTCTCAGACCTGGCACGTCTACAGAGCGACACAACTGTGCCCTCTTCAAACGTGTGCCCCTAACCTGCCTCGGGCATGCTGTAATTCACGTCATACCAAGCAAGGCTATCATCGAATTGGACCAAGTGTGATATGCCTACCATTGCCCTCATTTTAAAGGGAGTGAGCTTCAACATTAACACCTGGTTAAGTGCCTCAAAACACTTTTTTTAAAGGAAGCGTGTTTAGCATTAATACCTGGTCAGGTATCTAAAAATACTTTTTTAAAAGAGAGTGAGTTTCAATATCATTACTTGGTCAGCTTTCCAAAAATACTTTTCTTTAAACGAATTCAATATTAATACCTGGGCAGGTATCTGAATATTCTTTCTACAATTCCTTGAAATTTATCCTAGAATGGTGGTTTTTACTATAGCCTTTCAATGCAGGCAATTCCTTGTGTTTTACAGTCGCTTCAGATATTCAAAACTGGGATGAGTGGCGAAAAGTTAATTTCCTCTTCATGTACACGCGAAAACTTGCGAACAGAATTTTTCTAAAATAAAGACGGGCGGAGTAAATTTATTTTAGGGGAATAATTTTTCATTCTCAAAATTACACTTTAAATAATTTGCGACGAAACGCAGGCGTACAGAACCGCATGAACAAGTTGGAAAATTTACAAGAGTTAAAAACTTAGTAGTTAATTTCCAGAGCAGTTTTGAAATAGACCTTTGGGAGTTTAGGCAAAGTTGAAAATAATTCTCGAGAGGGATGCCTAATTTTTCGGAATAGAGTTTTTCTTTTCAACAATTAGTATCTAGAACATAAATTAAAAAACTTGCTACCTTAGATTGAAGTTATCAAAAAAACATTTTAGAGCCTTCAAGTTCTTACGAATTAGATTAGTTTAGATTGTTTGTAAGTTTCAAGCGCCTTAGTTTTTACGAAATATCAAGATGTCTGTGCACCTATAAACAAACTGCGCTGAGCAGAATACTGCCTGATATCATTCTGTGAAAATTCCCAATGTAATATCGGCATTAATTTATTTTTGGANTTGGAATGGAAAAATTTCGAAGTGAAACGATGTCAACCTTAGTAACCCCGGGCTCGTTAGGGGAGACTCGTTAGTAGAGACAAAAATACTCCGAGCTGAAAACACTGTGTGCGATCCCTCAAAGAGGTCCAGTTCCCTGGTAAGTAAACGAAACTCGTGCCTTAACTTTAGATATTTTACACACTGATTACACTATGTGACAAAATTTCCCTTGTGTCTTATCCTGGGTTAAAACAATAAATTTTTCATTTGTTTGTAACTTAACAAAATGAAAAAAAAATGATTCTAGAACTTTGCTCTGGTGGTCTGACCAATGAATTTTCAAATATGTCTATTTCTCATTTTACTACTAGTAATTAATGTAGTACGATTAGAATACATAAGCAATATTCAATAGGAATGATGGGCATTTTCTATTGTTTTGCTGTAAGAGAAGTTAGGAAATACGACCCCATTGGCAGGAACAAAATTCATGTTACATAATGGGACTCGTATTTGCTTCATGGACTCGGCAACCAAAGATGCAGAATGCAGCTCAGGTAATCCATCAATCCCGGTATCCTAAAATCGATGAAGGAAGTCATGAACTGGAATAGTTCGAGTTTCCTGTCTTTAGAAAACCGCCAAGCATGATGGGCTGGGCGCGTAGACGGCACACAAGCTCAAAAATCTTTTCATACAGTAAAGTGGGCCACAAAGAATCATGACATCAGCAATTTCTGGCACATGACGGTGAAGCTCAGCTTCCTGTCGGGAGGGAGACGTTTGCTGAGTTCATTTCCCTTCAGGAAAATTATAAAGCCTTCAAGAGCAGACTTATGGAATTTATGCAATATGCGTTAAAAATGGTAGAGCTGACGTATTTATGGCTAAACTGTTGCCGAAGGGGGAGCTCTAGATGCGTAGCTAATACCTCATGTATAATATGATCAACTACATACGTAACGTAGGTAAGGCTTCTACTTCAAGAGCTACGAATCTCATTAAAATGCATGCAGCCAGTATGCACGCACAAAAAAAACATTGACTTAACTCAGCGTTTTAAGAGGCAAACGTAAAAATCTATTTCAACTCACACCTGAATTAAATACATTCTTTCTGGGATGCTTCGGAAATCAAGCTGCTAAATGCTTCATACATTTGTGTACTGTTGAAAGACTGAATTTCAGAGTCGATCATATCGAGTGTCATCAAATATGCTATTCTTTTGTGGCAAAATTGACGTTTGTTACCGCGATACATACTTTTTTTTCCCTTAGAACTCAGGAGTCAGCTCTGCAGTAAGTGAAAAGTACACAAAACCCATATACACATCCAGTTCAAGTTCCTTATTGTAAGCGACGTGACGAGAACGAATCGGGTATCCATCGAAAACTAGCCTTCTTCCTAGATTTCTGAGAAATCTCAACCGTAGACTTTACTTTAACAGGAAGATTTTCCAGTAATTTCCCCCTAACTCCATCGATACGTAACACTGCAATGGACTAATACTTACCATGAGTAAATTGGCCAAAAGTCCATCTCCCATTGGGGGGACTCGAACTCTAAAAATCATCTCTTAAAAATTTTAGCGAGGAGAAATCTTCACTATATTTTTTCTTTCCAAATAAATAGCAAATCAGACTCTATGGAGGAAATGCTGAACAAAATGCAAGGTAGTACGTTTCTTCGACAAAAACTTAGTGCGGCAACATCGTACAGCGTTGACTTGAAGCACGTGCGGCTCAGTATCTCATTGGGTCCTGCATGTAGCTAAAATATCATCATGATTTCTAAACCGCCCTCATGAACAACTTTTTCGAGAGAAACGAGAGAGAGAGAGGAAGGGAGAATATCTGGGCGATTCATGCGCTCTCACTTTCAGAAGAGCAAAACAAACTTGACTTAAGAATGCAATAACCTACCTGATCTAAGATGGTAATGGGATGGGTTGACGATCATCCGTAGCTATTTATTCCTAATGGAGTGTTTATTCTAATCTTTCAATATTTGTGAAGTAAGTTATAAATGATTTAACTGAAGTGGAGTAAGTTATATGTGATGCAAATATATTGCCTAACTTGACGCCTCATACTCTCACAGCTTTTTAATTTATGGTTTTTACCATGCAAATTTCTCTCTACCACAGCAAGCGAGTCATTCGTCTCGGTCAGAGACCCTTCTTCACATTATCGTGAGCAAAAACTTGGGCTATTGACGACCAGAAAGTTAAACGTTTATTGAAGCGAGTTTTCACTGCCTATTTTTCTTGATTGCATGTAAAGTCTTCGGATGGAAGTGACGTACTCAAAAAAGTAATCTCTGAGTAGGTTAATTAACTAAGTAAACGTTTATATTCTAGAGATGAAATATTTTATAGGCCCTAATTTATTTCATAAATTGAGGCATTGCTTTACTGAAAAACTAGAATTGTTTGATGAATTTAGCATGTTGTGTTTAACAATGATTTCAATAAAATTTTACAGTTAAATTAGCATTTATTACAGACGATTGATTTTTTATCAAGTTGGCTCGTTAGTGTTTAAAATACTGCACTATTTCACAACTTTCGAAAAGGCTGCATTAGTATACTGATGCGTAAAATATCTATTCTCATTCATAATCCAGTACACTTATTTTAACTGAAATTTAAATTTTCGTTTCTGTCTTTAAACGTCGAAATTTTAATTAAAATTTTTGCCTTGCATCCTGTACTAAAAATGCACCCTTCGCTCAGTGTGAAAATTCAACATGTCTGGATTTGAAGCTTCCACTCGAAATAAATTTGAATCTATGAATACTATTTAGGATTTAATACAGAAACGCTGTTGGTTTAAAGTACTACTCTCACGACTCTCCACATCTTAATCTAAGAAACTCACTTTGCAGCTAGCTCAGTTTTCAAACTTCCTGCTTTAAGCCTTTCAAGCCTCCATGGATATATACATCCAAAACACATTTCAAGCCGGTCCAGGACGTACTTGCCGTAAAATACACTCATAAAGATGAAATCCAACATTTATTCGTACAACGATTACACAACGTAACAGAATTTCAATTTTGTTTTGTTCCCAATTGAATTTACTGATCCCCATTTCTTTATAACTGAAATTGAAAAAAGTGAATGCTTGAGCGTTGCCATGGTGGTGAAGTCAATAAATTTTCAATCTTCCATCCTTCACAATAATGAATATATTACAGGTATAACACAAAATCAAATTTTCATGGGTATAATGGACATTTTCGATGATTTTGATTTCGCAGTTATACGAGTTAAGAAAAATATTTAATTGACAGGAATAAAATTTATGTTACAGACTGTTACTAACTCATCATTTTGATGTGGTGCGAGTGTTGGGAAATGCCATGTGTTCACGTGGCGTATTTCTCCCTTCTTACTCTCATTCCGACTCCAGCTCATTGTGTACGCATAGTAAATGTTGAACTTTCCTATGCCTTATCACGCACATATGAATGATCTTAAACAGTCAACACCATAAAAGAAGTGAAATATGTTTCAATACATAATAAAGAATTATCACATTTTTTTATATTTGAGATAATAGTGTCTCAAGATGCTTTGATTTTTTCAGTTTCATGACCTAAAATAGAGTAAAACAAACATATGAAAAACTTGCACAACCCTGTTTATTATAATTAACTGGGACAGACGAGCAAGTGCCAACAAACTTGAACTAAAATGTATGCTGGGTGACAAGTGTGTCATTGATCTCCGTGCAAAAGAGTATTCAATAATATTATTTTCCTCATTCAAAACCGCGTTATGCACGTGTTCAAGCGAAAAACCTATAATTTTCGGTGCATGAATCAACTTTGTAGATGTTGACTCGAATGGGTAAATTAAATTCAGTCCATTTCCAAGCGGACGCAAATCGAGATGCTCTAATGCGGCTGCCAGAGCCAACTCTGACAAAGACTTTATTTGGAAAACGCAGTCCCATCATGGGTGGCACTGACAGTCTTTTTTCAATCATTATCTCCGACGCGGAATC
Organism: Orchestia grillus; assembly: GCA_014899125.1. Lineage (NCBI taxonomy): Eukaryota > Metazoa > Arthropoda > Malacostraca > Amphipoda > Talitridae > Orchestia > Orchestia grillus. The sequence goes on from VOMN01000797.1 coordinate 14,974, forward strand.
ATTTAATGATGGCAAGGTGAACAAACATTCCTCGTAACATCAAATAGACCTTTACTAATGCAAACCTATTAGTAGCGGTTATTGAATAAGTAAACCGATTCCTGTTTGTTCATAAAAACGGGGTATCATCTTCATCAACGCCAGCGCAATGGTGAAGGAGTATCCTTTTGGACGCTGGTCCGCAAGCAAATTCGTCAACTAATGCAAACTCATCCGGTGGCCGCTCATGTGACCGGGCAGCATCTGGTCTACAGAGCCTGGTGTCTGTAACGGAAGCTATGGCGTCCTCGGCCGTTGCCTTCATCACCTCGTCCGAACTCCTGCACTTGACTTTTCGGTCTTAGTCGAAGGGGAATTTTGCAGGAGTAATACTCCCATACAGGGTGTTTCAAAAAAATTTAACCCAATTTCAAGTAACTATAACTCAAAGGCTATTGAAGTGACAAAATTTGTATTTGTAGCGTGCATCTTGTAAGGATACCAGTTTGATTCAAATTTTACAATTCCGTTGAATGTGGCTTTATTTATGCTCAATCCATTTTTTCTTATAGAAATATTTGAATTTACTCTGAGTGCTTCTTGGACAATTTGAACATTTCCTGGTGTTCGTTCTGTTCTTTTGCGCCCTGATCGACCTTTGTTGAGGTTTAAGCTTTTCCTTCAGTTTTATATTTCTTGATATTTTCCACATGCTCACCTTTGATGGAAAAGGTCTTTCATGGATGCGTTCTTGAAACGAGTCTTGCACATGTTGAAAACTTTTAGTCTCCAAATACTTCACAACGATGAATGTTCTTTGTTCTTTTGTCAGTTGCATCTTGAGGGCTCATTGAAGGATAAAAAATAGCAATACGAGCATGACGTTGTCGTAGTAATTTAATACGAAACCGTATCTGTGATACAACAAAAATAATCTGTGGAGTGCGCAGTGTAACTGTGAAATTAGTATTTAAACTAGCTTGAGCAAACAGGTTTTCGGTGTTAGTTTCTAAAAATAATCCTGAAAAAATACGCTCTTATCTATTTTCTTTCAATTTCTCCACAGAGCTGTAAAATATTTGATGACCAATATGCAACTTTCTAAATTTTTATAACTTCAATAGTTTTTAAGTTATAGTTATTTGAAATAGGGTAAACTTTTTTTGAGACACCCTGTATGTGTACTAATACACAGTTGTTGCTCGCTTGGTTGGTCGGCCCATCTTTCTGTCACGCTCTGAAGGATTTAGATAGGAGAAAATCCATATTATAAAACTAATAGCGAGACTGTCAGATAACGTAGTCCGTATCAGCGATACTGAAAATAACATTATTTCATATCAGAGTTACCGTAAATGAGAGGGCAGCTCAAGAATTTAACGTCATTTGTCCCGCCATTTTTGGCGGGACCCGTCTATTAGTAAGTAAAATATCTTTCCCCAGATCTTGCCAACTTTTTAATTAAGAAATAGTGCAGTGAATGAAATGCGTGTGAAACTTCCCCAATAATTGATGATTGACTGCAAGCTTTTTTTGCATTATATTATTCAGTAAAGAAGTATGAAGTGCAAAGGCTATACAAAGGTTATGGCGCTGAGCATATACTCACAATATAATTGTGATTTTATACTAATGGAAATAAGATGATAGATTTTCAAACCAATCTCCATTTCACTGGATGTACTCACCGTTTAATCTTGTTTGTGCTCTTCCGGACTCAAATTTCCACAAATTTCCAACCCGCTGCAGTGTTTTGTGCTAGAGACGCACGTTGATAAGCTACTTGGCGACGGCTTTAGTTATACACACCCGGCCGGCTACGCCAAAGCCAGCCCCCAAGCTCCACTATGTTATAAATCGTTGCACTACCGTTCTTAGGCCGCACTGGCCGGTCATCTGTCACAATCCTTAAGCGGAGAACCACAAGGCGAAAATACAACAGTTAGCGCAATATCTTATGACTTATTTTGTGGTTAACTTTGTTAGAATACTTTTAACTTCTGCCATCAAGCAACAGGCCAAGCATGTATGTAAAAATAAACTAACCATAAAGTATATTTCTAGCAAGTATGACTTTGAAGATCTTTAGAACATTTTTTTTCAGAGCCTATAATTCTAAAATTTGATTTTGCTGACCTTTTTTAACTCACCGAATTGAGTGGTGAAAGTTTTTGTACGGTCAAGTGAGGACTTAAGTTTTATTTTTGAAATGGTAGATTTGCTCTGACCAGCATACATACAATTTCTATAATGCATTTTTCGTTCCCTTACTTCACGTAGAGCAAAAGACTGTTTCACCTGGTACAATAATCGAGCTACTGCCCTAGATTCATTTCATGATTCTGCTTTACTTTCGACGTTTTTGCGACTCCAATCCTAATCCTAAAGCAGTGAGTGAATCATTGAATTTATTAATTTGTACCTAAACTTGAAAACCTATGTGCTTCTTCATTTTGTGATAGAAATAAGCCTACGAATAGAGGTAGTTCTCGATTTGTCACACAACTGATTCGTGCTCAAAATGTTTATTTCCAGTCATTCGGGATGTGAGTTTTTGATGCAAGAGCTCATGTTGCGAATGCCTAGAGCTACAAATGTTACAAATCAAATCGTGCTTAAAACGAGTTCAAGGCCTACATTATTTTTTTAACTAGCCTCAGTCTCTCCCAAAAATTATACTTGATATACCTACAATTAAGCGCATCAGCGCGTAACAGTGGGCGTCCCAGCAGACCCAAATGTTCCTGAATTCAGACCCACAATAAAAACCAACACGTCCTCCCAACCAAACTACATACCTTTGGTTGCATTGTTCATTCCAAAGCTCCGACACCAAAACCACATTGGTTTCCTGATCTTTGTCCCCTGGAAGTCTCTATTTTAGTTTGTTCTCTGGATGGAGAGCCGTGTAGGGGCTTCTTCCTGGAGGCATGAGGTTGCTACTTTTCAATCCACGGCGCGGTGCAAGCAGTCGTGAACTGTACTTTACGGTGCACTGTAATATCAACAGTTTGGATAGTGCACACTAATAAAATGGGTGTTCATTTTTCATATTTTGTTCTTTTAATAAATATTTTTGATAAAAGCACTCCGACGTGCATGCCTGTAGAATACTTGAAAATTGTATGTATTTATGTGAACTGTATAATATATGTAATTTTTTCTGTTACAGTGATGATATGAAGATAATCCTCTCAGTTTTAAACATTTTTCTTCATTTCAGTTTTAAATTTGAACCTTTAAATTGAGTACCATAATTTGAAAATCGAAATTTTAAAGTTTTTCCAAGTTTTTTTTTGTCGTTTGTGGCTGGAATATTTGTAATGTATATTTCCCTAAAATTATTAACATTTTGGAGGTGAAGATCAGGTTAAGTAAATTTGAGTGAATTCATCACATGAGCGGGTATAGACATGCCACTATTTTGGCTATACTCTGCCCACCACGTGAGCGGGTGCCACCAGATGCCACTATGTTGGCTATACTCTGCCCACCACGTGAGCGGGTGCCGCCAGATGCCACAGTGTTGGCTATACTCTGCCCACCACGTGAGCGGGTGCCACCAGATACACCAGCCACCACATGAACCTGTCATAGTGGTAACTAGAGTAGCGGACAGTGCATAAAGAAGAATGTAGTGCCTGGTTATTTTTCCATGGGCTTGACATAGAGGTAACTCAAGTCGCCATCGACACACAATTGAAGAGTTCACGGCTCGTGGAGACTTGGCTCATAAATTTAACGCTCACACATCCGTGTATGTTGTAGGAATTATTTGTCGTAGTTCCTCAAAGAGTTAGAGTTGAATTTCCTAGGTCAGTCTATGAATTTGACAGATTTAGATGTATATTTTAACAAAAATAGAATCTGACTTAACACATACGTGATAGTTTTCTTAATTTCGAACCACGTTCCTAAGAAACTTCTTTCGAAATCAGTTTCTTCCGAATCGGTAAACGACTGATTTAGAATCCGTAATGGAATCAGTGGCGTAACGTTGATGATGACTTATGCCATATCTTGGATTAAAGAGGTCTTTCACCCAAATACTGCTAAAATTTTCGTTCAATTTTGTTTTATAATGTTGTGCAGTAATACTGTACTCTACTATATAGTTATAACGTATAGATTTGTTTCTGGGGAACCTCAGTCGAATCAAAAACCACAAAATAAGGGCAGGTAAAAACATACTAGTTTCAATTTAAAAGTTTTCTTTTTCTAGAGCTTTCGAGCTAGACATCGCTCATCTTCAGTAGACTGTAAAAGAGGAACAATTTGTACATAAGTAATCGTATGACTATATTAGACTAGAAGGGAACACAATTGCAGAAGTTACTAGAGAACCCCGCCTAACCTAAGATATTCAATGGCACAGAGGCATCACAACTATTCAATGTGGGCTTGCGGTATATAGTTATACTATTACTTATACTAAATCCTGGAGCTTCCTTTCACTGGAGAGCTTTGAGACGTGTATTTTGCAAACTAATTGAATTTCTGGCATAAACGCGTTTTCATCATATTAGCGATATTTTAAAAATCTTGCAACGCTTTAACATAATTTTTTATTAGATCGCTTAGTTACAAAGGCCAAACATTAAAAGAAATTAGCTTAATAAGGTAGGGAGACTCTCCGACCAAATCAGGCAGTGAAGTCCAGCAGTTCCAGCAACCCATCAATGCCACGTCAGCTGGATGTCTCTTGATGGAGTCACCGGCGTGAAATATCCGGCCAAGAACGCTTCCGTCCCACGCCTCGGTAATGTTGTGGAGGCGGAAAAAAATACTACGTTAAGCTCCCTCAATAAATTACGTTCAGCGACCAGGCAGTAACGGAGAACGCGGCCACATTCGCCCTCAGGTCACCGATTTTTACTTGCGCGGTGCCAGTGACCCAAAGTAATGGCCACTCAAGAGCTCTCTCGGGTTACAATCATGGCTGCTAAATCGAAAACAGGACCTGGAAGGACTGTCAGCCATCACTTCAGGATTCCTTACCGAAACAAGGTGAATTTTTCACTCACTCTTATTGGTGGGTGTATTGCTGTACTTCCGATATGCGTAAAAGATAAGCTACAAATGTATACGTATGCTGGGTTGGTCATTACTGAAGGAAAACATATAATGGCCCCTGACTGTAATGGATAGGACGTAAGTTTAATGGTACCTCTGCAGAAAAATGTAAGGAGTTTTGTTTTTGGCAATTGTTTGTAAATTATTTTAATGAAGTCAGGTATTTTGCCACCACCTGAGAAAAGTATGGTAAAAACAGCTACGGCATATTGAAAACGTCTACGTACAAACGTTCTACGTTTAATTTCACAGATTCTGACGGCGTTCGACAGCAAGAGTCAATTAAGAAAACGCTGCAGTTACTGAGATAAAAAAAAGGCTTCCTAAAACTACAACTTTGAGCTAACTCAGCTACCTTCGATGCGAACATGCGTGAGGACTGTTATGAGATCATATCAGAATGGAAGTACACTGAGCTCTGTTGAAGATATCCACAGGGCGCAAAGATATCTACTATTTAAAATGTCACGTCCTACAGTAGATAGAGAAGTTTCGGCGTGTGGATGATTTGACATTGGCCATCAAGTAAAATTTTATCTTGAAAAGTAATATGTAGCTTTCACTATTGAAAGATAATTTTCATTATAGCAATACTTCTTAAAAAATCCCAAGACATTCAAATCTTATTCTTGTCCTCGATGCCTATCAGTTTAGCAAATTAGTCAGATATTGGAAAAGACTTTGATTTTTTCTCTATTGGATGTGACGTAAAGTATTATATATTCACAGTGACGAAAGGGGTCAGTGTGCAGGCACCGGCAATGGCGTTGAAATTTAGGTAAACTGAGTATTACCTAAGTCTAATCAACATGAGTTTATGCACATTTTAATTCATTACTAAAGACCACAAAGAAAAGGAAACGAATTTCGAAATTAAAAGTCAACATCCGTTTTCGGTAGCGTTTAGAACGAAGTTTAGAACGAGGTTACGGAAGCGTTTGCTGCGAACGAGGTTGCTGAGGCAGGAGCCGCAATAGAGGTTGCCGAGGCAATTGTTGCAAATGGGGTTGCTTAATTCGGCAGGGTGGGAATCAACAATTGAGACCGTCCGTCGTTTTGAGGCCCACAGCTCTCCTGAAGCGTGCACCGCTGAATGAGGAGACGGAGCGACGGCTGGATCGAGTCAGCAGCACTGGGTCAACCTGAGGATGAGTGAGTGGCGTTATAAACTTAAGCAACAATTAAGCTGCAAAACACTACGGGAAGAAGCAGGAGCTAGATTAATACCTGTACATAAACAAATACATGAATAAATATATTTTGAGGGAATAAAAATAAAAGTAGAGAAATACAATCGTTGAACATCCATAGTTCGGATACAACCTTCTCCGGACACATGAACTTACCTTCGTAACAGTTTCATACCGTGACAGTACAGTCGTCACCCACATGGAGTGCTAGATCGGTTCGAGAAAACAATCGCTCTATCTTCTCATTTGATTTTCATAATAATCTATCTATAATAAACAATCTATTTGTTTCTGATGAGAATACTTTCCGAGTCATTTGATGCTTGGCCTATTTGATACCGCTCAAAGCGAGGGTCAACAGTGGAGCGGTTCTCTGCTGGAACAAATCCTCGCGCTTCCCTCCGTATGACGACTGAGTTGACCTACGTGCTAAAAACACGTAGGTCAACTCCGTGAAGTTACTTTCGAATCACGTTACAAATTTCAAGCATCATATCCCTATACATACTAACGTGTTTAAACTCTCTTCTGATTTTTCACATGATTTCCACAGAATGTACATAAGCCATCTTTTTTAATTCAAAACAGTTTTGGAACAGTTCAATCAGTTGAGTTGGTTGAACTGAAAATTCATGAGCTATTAAGTAGTAAATGAGCATTAACTTGTTTCTGAAACTTAGGAGCAGTTCCGTTTGAAGTCGTACATTTGTAATACAGTGTCGGTATTTGGGAGTTCTTATATGTGCATCTATCTAAATTTTTTTAGCAATTTCTATTTCTGCGAGTAAATGTACATTTGAAAATAAGAGGCAATATTTAAAAATTGTTCAAAAGAAACCTTTTTTACCTGCTATTTTTTAGTTTGGAAATAAAAAGCCATGAAATCCTTTCAAGAACTTGAGAATACTCCGATTCCGATCCTTTTATCGTCAATAATTTGCTGGTAAAGAAAATGAATTTCTAAGCAATATAGTATCAAAATCTGTATGTTGTTATACTTTTATTGTCATTAAGTACCGCTGGTAGTGCGGAGAGTATGACCACAAGTGAATCTAGGACTCTAGGGACGCACGACACTGAGGAGTTTGCTTTGATGATTGGTTCGTCTTAGGAACTTCACACGGCAGCAACGTAAAAAAGAATAATTGTAAAAGCTACTTTTTCAGAACAGAAAGTATTTGTTCTAAGTACTGAAAGAAGAGAAAAGATAAACTTAAGCCATATCGATGATAAAAGTTGAGAAGTATACACTGTCTCGATAATCCTCCAAATAATTATCATATATTCATTTATATGCCCATTCAAATGCACACCTTCACTCACACACGCAAACACACACTCACACAACCATGTTTGAAAGCATAAGCAATACATATTATTATTTTAATATAATCTTTATTTAAATTGAGTTTATGGGGCTCAAAATTATGAAAGTCTTGCGCGCTATAAGTTCACTAATTTAAACATTCTTGCTTACATATCTGCCAACGGAAATTTTTTCCCATGCTATTGCAAAGCACATGTTTTTTTGTGTCATGACTAACTGTCAACGATTCATAATTGCGAAGCATAAGAAGATAAGAGACAGAGTAAAGGCAGTACAACTGGGGTTCTCAACTAAGGGCTCTAGATAACATTAAAGGGGATCGAAAAGGAATTATAATGTTCCAACACTGGAAAAAAAATCCACTTCTGTTGTTCTATTTTAGTATAGATTTTTTTTTCATGCCTAAGGGTGGGAAGTTAAATTTTCACGGGTGAGAGGATATGATCAAATTTATCTTGAGGGAGCGTACGCAAAAAAAAGTTAGAACTACTGAGCTCGATGACGCTCGCCGGTGGCCTCTCCTTGAATGCATCTAAAGATGTTTTCCCACTTACAAGGAAAGCACCTATAAAAAATGTACTTTCTCTTGCCCTCTTAATCGCAAGATGCATGAAGTTCAGACTCAAGGCCATAAGATCAGGGAGTAATTACATCCGATCCGAGTGCAATTATTCGGAATTATTAGCAACAAACGATCTAGGTCACAAGCATGAGAATCTCAAGCCTCGCATACTGCGCGGCGTGTTAAGGTGGATTAATTTTGAACATCCTCTTCCTAAAGTAGTCTTGATACAGTGGAAACAATCGTCTTGGCCTTTGAAAAAATTATAATGCCCTCATTTTGTTAAAACTTTCTCTAGTTTGTTCACACGATGAGAGGAAATTAAAACTTAGACATATTTTCTTGCCTTTTGATATTTTTTATAATGTACAGGTGACAATGACTACTATAAGAAAAGACATGCACAGCAGATTACCTGACTCTGATAGCGAAGACTATCATAATTCGCATCATAAATTCCTTATTTTCGGCAAAACCTTCACTAATTAGTAACTAAATGTAGCAAAGGATAGTATTAAATAAACATGAGTCCCAAAATTTGGTTTATTATGAATACAAAGGAACTTTTGATGAAGCCCTTATTTAACATACCCCCAAATGTGCCTATACCCACATACCCACTGGAATGTTTAAAAGTAGAATTACGTCACCAAATTCCAACTAAACTGACATACGAACCTTTTTGATTAATATCCGGAGAAGTTCTCTAGTGTTCTGCACGCGTGCTGATCTTTCTCTACGTTGGGAAGTCCTCTTAGGATCACATATGCTAAGTATTGTCTATTTTTTCCCACTCTGTGTCAATGTCTTGGAACTTTTCGATGGGAGAGGGAACAACAACCGATCTTTGACGAAAACACGCTCTATGTCTGGCCTCCTTGACGAAGCCGAGTTCATATTTCACGAAGTCAAAAGTACTTTGATGAGGTGTTGTCAGTGAACCGCTAGCCACTTTTAGTGAAGTCACTCGCTTCAGTGTGCACCAGAGGTTCTTCATTGTCATAGGACAAGTATTATTTGCCCTTTTTTTGACCATTCGGCTACATAAGCTGCAAAACTTTCCTCATTAGAAGCGAGAGAGGGGATCTCTATACTACCCTCTATAGTCAATTTAGTTTAATTTTCTTCGGTTTTCACGATCACAGGGAATTTGTGTACATTCTTCATAATTCTCTGTCATGAAAATACTCCTATATTTGTCATCACTTCTGGAAATTTATCGGTTTTCATATTTTTTGTGCAATTTTTTGTCAGGAGCAAAGTCAGTCACTGATGTTATTGTGTCTTTGGTTAAGAAATACTACAGTTGCTGGACCTCAACTTTCACAGGGTTAGGTTGTGGCTCAGCAGTCGGCATTAAAATGGTTTTGTACAGTTGTAGGTCGGGTGGATTCCCTGGTAATTTTACCGTGGGAGGATTTGAAGGCTAATGTTTTTCACGAATGAAGACTTAGATGGATTTAAAGAAAAATTATCGCGAGGAGACTATACAGCCAACCACTTCTGCCTTGTCGACTCATTTTGAGGTATTTCAAAAGAATAATACATGTTGGGACCATTATAATCCCATTTACAGTTCACAACACGATATTTTTAGGCATATTGATTTAATACACTTAAAAGCATAAAAAAATTCAAAATCCAAAAGAGAAACCGAAATATCACCTCAGTGGCCCTCCGTTTTGAGAGCCAAATATTGCTCGTTGTAAACTTTAGGGAAAAAAATCCGTACTTGAGAGATTTAGGTTATGGATTTCGATCAGCACAAGCTCAGCAGTAACTGTTTAATATGCATGTCGCGTCCAAGGGGAAGGAAACTCGTGGCTGTATCCCTTGGATCTTTTATTGTTGTACGTGCTGAAAAATAATGAACATTTCAGTGCTAAATTTATGGTAAAAATACAAGTTGAACATGTTAATGTAAGAACACGCCTTCCACATCAAGTCTCCGCAGGGAGGAATGCTGACAGGCAAAAACTTGTCCGGGCTTATTTAGTTTTTCTTGGCATAAAACTCAACTCTCAGGATAAATAATTATTTAAATTAAAGAGCTCTAGCTGGGTAAATACAACGCCAACAGAGACGGGGCAAGATATGCCACAAGGGAGCCTGCATGCAACAATGTTCTCAATGAAACATAGTGCATTGGTAAGACAGATATTTAAACACTAAACAAGGCATC
>VOMN01000805.1:0-15082 GCA_014899125.1 Orchestia grillus
CGAGCGGATTACTTCAGTTGAAATAAATGTTCATAAAAAGAGGATCTAAATGTGGAATACATACTGACGTCTAGAATATCAGACTCCAGAATATGCACGCAACGACACCGCGGGCTCCACACACACCGAGTCTGAGCAGAGGTGCTCCGTGGGACCGTAGGAGGTCTTGTCAGAAAAACGAGACATAGCTCAGCATGTGCGGCTATTGTAGCGCTATTTTTCTTTCGACGTAATTTTATGTCCAACATCAGAACTCGTGGCTCATAGATGAGGAAATAATATATAAGTACTATTTAAATAGTGTATAATGTCGTGAAAAAGTACTTGTATTTACTTCCGTAGAGGTTCAGCTAAACGAGAATGTTCATGTTTAGGACAAGCCTACGCGATTTTACATTTTACAAGAACAATGTCGACAAAAATACAAAATGCTCTACGGATAAATAAATTAAAATATAATCGTGAACGGTTCATTTAAACTTATCCACTAGTGAAAAACAATAATTAGCAGAAAAGTAATAAATAAATTCTGTTACAACGGCCTAAGAGAGTGAAACCCTGAAAATCTTTCACTAGGTAACACTAGGAGGCAGGTATGCGAGTACAACATACGTAAATACGTGCGCTGAGACGTCAGGGCAATCTTGCTTGTCTGTGCTGTAGTTAAGCAACGAACAGTAACTCCAATCGGAGCTTTAGCAGCATATCTAAAAGCTTAGTCATTCAATTATAATTGCGACATGGCTCAGAGTAGACTAACACAGGCACGAGTCAGAAGCGTCCTCATGACGAGGTTGCAGGCTCGCACAAAGCAGAGCGCCAGCAGCCAAGTGCGTTGAGATCACATCCCAAGAGAGCCGTCAGCACTCACGCGTGCCATCAACAGCTATTCGTAAGTGCCACATCTGAGGCGAGTCACCTGCCGCACGTGTCTCGCTATAGAACGTGTCGAATTAACCTGTCCTCCAAGCTGGGTGATGAACTTAATTCACCCCTACATGTATGGCGCAGTTTTGACGCAGAGTACGAGCCACAATCAACATAAAAGGAAATCGTGTAAAGCGGAGCAATTCGAGAAACTCTGATTGCACTTTTGAACTACCAAAAGTTAACCTAGACTTAATGCTGCATTTTAGTAACATCATTCACAATTTCACAGCATTAAAATCACTAATTTTATTGAAATGGTCAGTACCATTGACAGCGGAATTACTATTGTCTTCAAAATGATAAAAATGATTACTACTATGATTATGGCAAAAACCATTCTTATCAAAATTAGGAAAAACATTCTTAAATTCAATATTACCATTAAAATTATCACATATGAAATGCAGTGCTTTGACCCATAAGCATGGCATCACACCAAACGACAAAGAGAACAGAACCCACCACAGACCGTCAGAGCAGCATGCTGCCGTCAGCAGCAGGGAGCTCGGCGTGGCTCAGGGGATTCAAATGTCTTCTAAGGGCACTTGCTGGACTGACAATTCGCGTTCCCTTACGTGATACTTAAAGTACTGAAAATCAAAAGGACCTCAGAAGTAAAATTTGCGTACAAATATATAAATAAACAAATTTAAAATTCTAACCTTAGCTCCTCCAAAATGTAAAACAGTGACAAAGAGACGAACACATAATAAAATTATGTACGTGGCAGTATAATGCCTGAAACTTAAGAATGCGAGAACAACAGCGTTGCGCCAGGCTAACGAGAGAGGTGTTTCAAAGTTAAAGGAAAATGATAACAACACAGGCAACTAACTTACGTTCAAATCAAACGTGAACCAATCGATTAAGGAATGACGGTTAGAAAGAACCCGAGAGCTACATAAAAAACTGTAGAATAAATTATCACAATACATTGCAGTTTCAGTCATTTCAGTTATACTATATTATGGACTCCATGCAAGAGATGTGCATAATCTCCCAAACCCTTGTACGGGGATCGACTCCATAACCAAATACACACTTCTTGTACGTGAACAACAACGGAAATTTGCGAAGATTCTCAAGAACCAAGTTCCCACCGGAAAAACTGTGTTAGGGTGGCTTGCCCAGAAAATAAGGAAGCTTTACCGTGAGCGCCAGGGAGCCCCCAGGTGGCAGCATAACGACATCAGAGGAGAACCAAGAAAGCGACGAAGTTGTTTGGGGTACAGTTCAAGCGGTGCAGGATCAAACGCACCGTAAATTCAATTAGGCATGATAATGGAGGAAGGTTTCAGCGTTCTGTGAGAGCCCCGTATTCTACGAAAAGTTGATTACAGCACGATCGCAACTCGAGTGAAACTTCACATGGAAATAGGACAATTTTCTCTTTTTTAAAAGAGAAAGCAACTTTGAAGTATAAACAACGCTCAAATCTCTAACGATGAAGTTGATAACAAAAAGTGGATATCTGTTTTTCAAAAAATGCTAATAGAACGTACATAAATCAAAAATGTGAGGCCCACAAACATACGAAAAATAACATAACACAATTAATAATGAAATAACACATTCTAATACTTCAAAATATTTACACTTTATGAAAAGCACCACAATGCATGAAGCAACTGAATAAAATATCAAATGAAGTAATAAAAAAGTAAAATTAAATAGTACAAAAATCATCATAAAGTATCGGAGCGAAGTATCAGTGTGTATCGGCAATTACTCATCAAATACTGCATGATCTAACAATGTTGACTCAAGATAATTTGGCGGTAGAGTGCACGCTTTTTCAGTTTAAAAGTATGCTATATTTTAGACATTTTAAAACATGTTACTGGACTGCTATAAATTATCCCACTGAGATATAATTTGCAGAAATGAATTCAATATGAATTCAAATATATGGCCTACGTGTAAGAAAGTCTGTTGTAAAGTCTGGGTAGCGTCTGGATCTTAAAGTTAAGTCTAGATAGTGCTCGAAGTAGATAGTATGGCATAGCTATTTTATCTAAATCAAAAAAATTAACTTCCATCACTCACGTATATTTATTTTCAACGAACATTGACATAAAAAAATGAATCCATTCCCACAATAAAGCTGGCTTGGTTGATTGCTCAGTTAGGTGTTTGCTTGCTTGGTCGGTCCGTCCGTCTCTCCGCAGGCTCTACGAATATAATTAGGAGAAAATATCCTCGTTTGTATTCCTGATCAGCGAGACTCTCAGAGAAGGCTGTCTGTGTCAGTGCTACTGCAAATAACATTTTATGTTACAGTTACCGAAAATAAGAGGGCATTTCAAGAATTTAACATCCCTAATCCCGCCATTTTTGGCGGGGGCGTCTACTAGCAATTGAATCTATATCTAGTATAATATTAAAACTCTGGTCGTCTTGCTTGTTTGCTTGCTTGAACCGTGCACNAGACGATTTGATTTTGATAAATTTTATTTGACCCAACGGGTCACGGGTCGTCTAGCAATTGACTATAACTCGTAGAAGAGGAAACCTGCAGGGCCACTTCAGTGCGATGACAGATGCAGTGAGCAGCAGCCTCGGGTCAGGAGAGCGGATCACCAAGCCCAGGCCCCGCAGGTCCTGAGAATAACTTACGAGCGGAACTGGTGAGGGAAACTCGACCCCGTGTACATGAGGCCGGGCTGAACAAGGTGCTGCCTGCACAACACTACCGCTGCAACCACCTCCCGCCTACGTTAGCAGCAGAGTACTTATCTATGTATTTATATGCTTGCACACACAACTTCCTCTGATTCACAGTTTTTAATAATCCAATGGAAAAAATGGCAAAATCAACAATAAATAAGAGCTTACAATGGTATCCAGGGAACGGCTTATCATTTCTTACAAAATAAAAGCATTCGATATAGAAAGAGAACCAGCTAAGATAAGAAAAGGAGTAAACATTAACACCGTTACGAGTACGAAAAATGCTTGGCTCTTTGGTGTAGTGGTTAGCGTGATGGCCTGACAGCCGAGAGTACCAGGGTTCGAGCCTCGGCTCAGGCGAGGCTTTTCACGTGACTGCGGAGTGCATCCCTTGGAAAAGGAAGCTTAAACCCCACATCCCTCACAACACCAGTAGTTGTGAGGCATTGAAAACCCAACGTTAAAGCGTGTTGGAATTAATAAAGGTTCTTTTTTTTTCAGAGAACATCGAACAAGTTTTTCCCTAGAATTCTCAGTATTTTCCTAGGAGTCTTTAGTTAGCATATTTTCTGTTTTCACCAAATTGTCACAGCAAAGTTAGCAAATATTTCAAAATGGTTTTAGCACAAGAAATGACACTGCTGGAGTTGCCAAATATCGTGATATCACTACAGGTCCAGCTAATGAATAAGAAAGCAGTCTTTGTCCATGGTATCTATTACTCTTCGGTTACAATAAACACACGTATACACATAGAATTTCAAAAATACATTGCTTATTAGAACCGAATAGTATTAGCACAGAAATAATCAATTTAGGCTAAAGTTTACAGAACTTGTGAAAACACAACAGTTTCATTTGCAGGTTCTTAACGGCATATTCCGTTCACGTGATAAACTAGTGACTTTGACAGCATAAGGACAATTCGAGGGCATCAGAGAAGCATAGTGATGCAGGGCTAGTTAAACGATTAATTTCATAGGAACACACGAGTAAGTCTCATCCAGCCTTGGCGAGCGTTGCCAGGAAAGCATCACAGAGTGAGGCGAGCGTTTGGGCACAGCAAATTTGGTGTCGCTAACAAAGGTTGACTTTCAACAAGAACTTTAAAACGAAGAATTCAACAAAAACACAAGAAGGATGCGTAATGAACAGAGTGATCTTAGTTCAAAAAATTTAAAACACGTTTTGGACAGGAGAAATAAATAAAATTATTAAAGAACAAAAATTAAATCGATATAATCCTGACAAAATTACGAGAGCAAAAATACGATTCAACATTCACCACCAACGCAACGAACTCTCACCAAGTTCTGTAATGAAGGATCAGGGAAGAAATATAAACACAGAGGCAGTTGTCACAACTTGTAATTGTAAGAAATAAAAAGACATAATGGTGATAAACAAATAGAAAAATTGAAAAAGCGCGTAATAAGCGATGGTTAGAGCAGAATATCCGTCAGAGCAAGGAAACAAAGGAAAACAGAAAATGAAAAGAGACCAAGAAATAGAGAGGATAAGGAGAGGCGCCAAAGAGCAATGAGGAGAGCAATAAAGCAGCGGCGTTGTGAGAGCGCGCCAATGACGGAGGCGATCGATACAGCTGCGCCTCCGAGGGCGGGCGGCGCGGGGAGCCGGGCCGGCCTCAGGCGGGCTGACAGAGTGAGGAAACGGCGGTAAACGGGGAGTGGGACATGATTCGAGAACAGGGAGAGGCTGCCGAGAACAGAGGGAAGGTGGCGAGAACAGAGGGAAAGTGGCGAGAACAGAGGGAAGGTGGTGAGAACAGAGGGAAGGTGGCGAGAACAGAGGGAAGGTGGCGAGAACAGAGGGAAGGTGCCGAGAACAGAGGGAAGGTGGCGAGAACAGAGAGAGGGTGCCGAGAACAGGGAGAGGGTATCGAGAACAGGGAGAGGGTGTCGAGAACAGGGAGAGGGTGCCGAGAACAGGGAGAGGGTGCCGAGAACAGGGAGAGGGTGCCGAGAACAGGGAGAGGGTGCCGAGAACAGGGAGAGGGTGCCGAGAACAGGGAGAGGGTGCCGAGAACAGAGAGAGGGTGCCGACAACAGAGAGAGGGTGCCGACAACAGAGAGAGGGTGCCGACAACAGAGAGAGGGTGTTGACAACAGAGAGAGGGTGTTGACAACAGAGAGAGGGTGTTGACAACAGAGAGAGGGTGTTGACAACAGAGAGAGGGTGTTGACAACAGAGAGAGGGTGTTGACAACAGAGAGAGGGTGTTGACAACAGAGAGAGGGTGTTGACAACAGAGAGAGGGTGTTGACAACAGAGAGAGGGTGTTGACAACAGAGAGAGGGTGTTGACAACAGAGAGAGGGTGTTGACAACAGAGAGAGGGTGTTGACAACAGAGAGAGGGTGCCGGTAACAGAGGAAGGGTACCGAGAACTGAGGAAGGGTACCGAGAAAACAGAAACTATAAAAAGCCAGAGGAGGAAAAAGAGAGAGAAAGAAGAAAGAGTGAGAGAAAAATAAACGAGAGAGACGAATAAATGCGCGCAACGACAGTATTGGAAAAAGGTCAAAATAAGGAAACAGTTGAAAGAGGGAAACGGCACGGAGAACGAAACAACACAAAAAAGGACATAATACGAATAGGAAAACGACAAAAAGAGGGAAATACCATTGAAACGGAAACGGCATGAAGAGAGAAATAGCATGTAGAGGGAAATCGATAGAAAAGGAAAACAATGCAAATACTCGTTGAGAAACGATACAAAGAGAGTATCGATAAACTGAAGGGTCCGAAACTAAAATGATTAATTAGCTAAAATGACACAATAGAAGGCAACAGGCGAAAGAAAAAAGTTTAGCCTAAAGACGGAAACAACGAAAGTCGATAACAGATCAAAACCAAGGCTGAGACAAAAACGTCAAGAAACCTCGCTAAAAACTTCAAAACACTTGAATTTTTTGCTAATGGTATAACATTAAGCGTAAAAATCAACACAAAAAACGCACAAAGTAGACGGATCACGTCAAATACAATAAAAAAATCCGTAAGGTCGTGTGACTTGTGGAATGGTAAACTCTGAACGAAGAAAAACAACATATAAAAATCACAGCCATCGTTTCGAAGAATTGAAGTGGAGCTGAACGCTGATTTTGCGAGCAGAGATCAATAATTTACCAGAATCATTAAATCCAAACACATTTAAATATGCTCCAAAAAGCAGGAGACGAAGGTAGAGCAAACTCGATTCCAAAATACTGACTCAAATAATGGCACATGATTCCAGGTAAATCTAGGCAAAATATAAATACTTAGCAAAGCCGGGCACTCGCGAGACAACCTAGAGGGAAGCGCAATGAGGGCGGAGTGCTGGCACTGATGGCAGAGTGGCACTGACAAACCTTTTCTCTTCCTGGAGCAATTTCTATGATCGGTCGAAGAGCTTTGTCTACTCGTAATGCAAAAGCAAAGTTTTCTGAGGGTCTAAAATAAGCATTAAAAGTTCTTACTTTTTGAAGCAAACACGAAAGGATGATTAGAGAGCAGTATTGAAGGTTTCCTAATGAATAGAAAAGGAGACAAAATCACTTGTTCGTGTAGCAATTGTTAACAGAACAAATCAAACTGAACAGTGATACAGCGTGTCAGTCACTCAATTATAAAACCTACCGATTTTATCATTAGTCGATTTACCATTATAGTCCATCCAAGTTTCACAAAAAACATTGGGAGCCCACTTAACAACAGACACACTAACATAGCGAGACCCCCTCACATTCGTCAAAATAGTATGCAATCAACCATAGTCATATGAAGCAATTTTTGACCCGTGTTCGCACGAGCTCAGTCGGACTAAAGTACCAAGGTAACTTTAGGATCTTCCCACAAGTTTAATTTGCTGAGACCTCAGCCCAAAAAGTGGGGACACCACACAGTATCTATTAGCTACGCCATTTTCAAACTAAAAAAAAGCATTTCTCCAGATTCTATCATAGCAATTAATTTTAAGGTGAAACAAGTTTTCATTTAGCCAAAATCAACACGACAGTCAGTGCCTCAAAATAACACCCCAAAACTGAGGCCATCACAGGCCTGGAAGCTGACGCTGGTCATCGCCGTCGCACCAAAGAATCCCCCCAACTTAGTTCAGTAAAGTTTGGCGAGCAATAAAGTTCACAAAGAAATAGCAAGGCTCAATCCGGGGCCCATAAAGCTCAGTCCTGCTTTGGCACTAGGACGTGGGCTAGCAATTAGAGAGGAGCTAGTAATAGCGACCAAAGAGTCACCGTCCAAATGGGTTACTAAAATACGGGTCGCTTTAGGTTCGCAAGCCGGGAATTACACCCTCAAGTTCTTACTGAGGAATCGAGCTAATGCTGAAGGTAAACAAAGGACGGCTTTGATAAAATACCAGTACTCTAGACAGCTATTAAAAAGCACGCATTCCGATCGTGAAACTACGGGTTACATCGTTACCTGGAGCCTAAAAATACTTAATTTTTGAACAGACCGGTTATTTTCGAATTAGTCAACCGGTCACAGCCCGCGTGCCTTCACTAGAATTCCTTGTCTCAACTAGAATTTTAAATTATTTACATACCCTAACAGACATCTCAGACTCATTGCTTAAAGATATAAATCAAGTCTACCATTTAGAAGACCACAACCGTGTACGCCTTCATATCCGTCCTAGATGAAAAATTCAAAACAAACCCGTCCAGGCAATTAATTCATCGACAAACCACACTGGAGAAGCTTCAAAGGGTAAAAGGCTTTCTTTTTCAAACTTTCATTGAGCGTAAATGGGCCGAAAAATGTACAAGTATCTTAGGGTCGATAAAAATTGTTTACGCGTCCCAAAACTTAAATGAACTCTTAGAAATTTAATGACAGTCCTAAAAAAAAAAACAAGGACGATTCATCGTAGAATTTGTCCCAATACACGTACAATGGATCTAAGCAGTACAAAACAGTTCGGACTGTGAGGAGCAAACAAAATCAAATTCGTTTCAGCAATTATGAGTGAAATTTGATACAGTGTCGATTTCCCGTACAACCCCTGCATGAAAAATAAGCCTCATCAAAAATTTTGAAGGTTTGCGGTAATATACCTGAAAGAGGCGCAATAACGGATAAAAATAATGAAATTAAACATTTTAACTAAAAAAAATAAGAGATTAACAAAACTAATAGTTAATTGAATATCATGCATGGTAGAAGACGCGAAAAGTTATCAGTCTTTAAATTAAGAGGTAAAGTAATTACTGAGAGGAAAAAAGATATCATGAGTCGTCAGTATTCAGATGCTATTTAATCCAGTTATAGTCCTACTATGTTTCAGACACTTTTATGAGAGGTTTCAGTTTGTAGAAAATTTTATACGAAGTAAATATTTGCAATTCGAACCAATCTCTTCTCTTGAATTCACGGATAATTATCAAATCACGTGCGCTGGTGGTGTTCGATCTGAAAATACTGCCTTGGTGTTCCATGCAACCAATTCCTTCAGTAAAACCAACCAGGATCAGTCCCAGCGGAAGACAGCCGGAAACTGATAGGCTACCACAGGGGCCTACAAGATTCGTCCATGCGAGAACGGCAATAAAGAGGATCACGGGATCGTCCCACGGTAAATCCAGCAGCTCGCAACCAGCGCGCGCGAGATCTACATGGGTTCGGGAGACACCTCACCATGCCAGGTGAGGAAACTTGCTCACTCGACTCACATGAAACATGAGACCAGAACTGCACACTGCATTGTTGTCAGCTTTAGTTTCGTTACATAAAATAGGGGCATGATTCACATATGATACGCGTGTGACAGTACAAATCAATTTGGAATGAGCTCAAACAAGGTGATCATTACGACAACTTTATGTTAGACACAGTAATTCAGAGCGACGCATTCACAAAGAACGAAAATTAAATGAAAATTAAATTAATGTACGAGAAAAAGCTTTACATTCGGTGATACAAGGAATGCTCAGAGGTATTTTTTTTGTTTCTGGAATAGTATTCTCGCATCAATGTTCAAAAATCGTAGCCTTGAATTATATAAAATTCTGAAATTATATATCGGAACCATCTTTTCACACAGAAGTGCAGTTTCGCAGAGACTAAACTACTCTGGAGTAAACGGCAGCAGAGAGGCTCGCATAAAAATGGATACAAACTCGATGGCTATCAAAGAGGTGATGTTAGGTCGATGTTTCCAACTTTATGATTAGAAGCAAAGCGCCATTCTGCTCGCACTACGACGTCTATACCAGGCCTGTACCTTCAGGTCTTGCGGAATATTCCTCATAGAGAGCTCGAACATACACATAATTAATTGGTATGAACAAAATTAATCACAATATCTGCTCGAAATATGTTTCGGAAGAAGGAAAATCTAATGAGCCGAAAATTTGAAAATTGAAATAAGTTGCCGAAGTATTGCAGACACTCGCGAATGAGGTCAGTTGCACCAAGCGTTGGTCTTCATCTCTTGCGATGAAACGATATTCAAAAGAAAAACGTGAGGCCTGCCTAATGAAGCAACTAAACCCAATACAGCACTTCTCGCAATGCGCCGCTGATTATAATGCAAGTTGCTGCGATTTCATTCCAGGAGCTCCAATTCCCTAAAATAAAGGGACGAGAACAGTTCTGTTTGCCTGTCAAGAAGAATTCAATCCCCAACCAAGGTGATGGACAATCTTTTTCAGCGCATCGCCTCGAGAGTTAAACGCTGAATGGGTATTGTATCTAAAGCAGAAATTTAGTTGGAAATATATCCATTATTACACTGTCAAATAATATTATCGAACAGAGTTGGTGTATTGTTTCCATAACGAGAATGGATGTAGTTGAAAGTTAAATTTGAAATTTTCAAACAGGCTCGCCTTGCCAAAATTCAGTCTAATTTTTGCACTATATTAGTTCAGTCGAACAGCATGACCAAACTGCGTACAATACCCACCAGGCGTTGGAGTCCTACGTCCCTCACACCGTCACTGTGCTTTTCAGTAATAAAGTTAATAAGTAATGGGTCATGAAATGGCAATAATAATCCATGGACTTCCAACTATACTCTATGCCATTCTGTCTTCTTGATTGCCACTAGCTTCAAGTGCATTACAGCCTTATTGGAAACTGGCGAGGGTTTTTTTTCGTAGTCTCTTGACGTTTTTCGCAGGGGTCACTGGCCAGCAGTGCCGTGCTAGAGCAGTGCCGCGGTCGCTGAGTTCGCTTTAAGGATGAACGTTACTACCGAGGACAATTACTGTCGAAATCAGCAAGCAGAAACAAACCAATTTCTCACCTATAGAGATAATCTGCGCAAAACGGCCAGAATACGTTAAAAACTACCATCGCTGCGAAGAACTGCCTTTAGTCTCGCTAGCAACTGCACTAATTTCTAATAGGGAGAGGCGGTGCCGCACAGCCTAAGGTTTGTGCACTGCACTCCCCAACTCCTCCGTAATCCAGCTGTCGTTGCTTGTTACTTACAATTTATCAGTAATGAAAACATTTATTATAATGTATAAGTTGACTATCTATCAATATGCAATTCTTGTATCACGCTCATTACGCCAATATAGAATTTAACATAAAATTACGCCAGGAGAGGCTAGTTTGCATTATGTTATGATATGAAATTGAGTAAAACTAACAACCCATGCTGACACAAATCAAAAAAGCTTTTTAGAGGTTCGATGGGAGGCCAAGCTTGACTATGTATCAAGACTCTACCGAAGACAAATCCGCCCAGAGTGACTCACAACAATTATCATCTTTCCTGAAAAACTAAACAGCAACGTAGGTTTGTGATGTAAAACTGCTAATTGTACACAGTAGTAAACAAGCATCTTTGGTAATCGAAGTGACGAATATTCATATTATAAACCAATATTTTTGAACCCGAACCCGTAGTTGTTTCGAACCCTTGGTGAATACTTCATGAATCATCTCACTTTTTCGGTAAAATGACAACATAACAAATACTTCCCGGTTGTTTGAATGAAAGTCAACAGGCTAAAATATTCAACAGGATGTGGAAGTTAAGCCCAGTAACCTGGGCGAGAAAGGAAGCTTTCAGAGCACGGAGTCGATGCATACTGTTGCACTCAGAACACGGTCCTGTGGGTAATATGCGGCGTGTCAGGGGCAAGATTTGGTAACAGCAATAGTTTCATGTACCAATGATGGTGATTACAAAGCGGTGCGACTATTGTTTATGGCGGGTTAACTATAATCGATACAACCCCACCGACAGTTGAATGGGCCAGATGGGGCGGGGTCGAGGTGTGACAATGAGCAGCAAATCGGGCGAGCAGCCAGCAGTTACGCCTGTCCCATTGGCACTACTGCAGCAAGCTGGCACGCTTGCAACTCCTCCAACTAAACGAGACCAGCAACTGCATCTGGTAACGATCAGAGTTATCTGATCAACAAAATCTTTAACTATGTAGCGACTTAAATTCTCATTGAACTTCCAGGAATATATAAAAGTTAATTAGTGATTCGCCGATCCAAAAGTTTCGCCGATGAAGATTCTTAGTTTTCTATCAGTGTCGACTTTTTGTAGACGTCTATTCTCAAGAGCAGAATTTTTATTTGATTCCTAATCTGAAAGTTCACTTTTTGAACTATTTGTAAGACTGAGAAGTGACAACTATGATGAAGTCTATCAACACATTATAAATGAAGCTGCTATCTTTGATTGATGCCGCTTTCAAATAATTGAAATAATGCCAGGAATGAAACATATTGATGGTCAGCTTCATTAGAAAATACCTTGATGCTACAAAAGAGGAAATCTTAAACAACTGTTAATATAGATATTACCGCACGTTTGAGCAACGTTAATGATCACACTACGAGAAAACGACACCACCATTCGCCTTTAATGTCAACTGAAGCCCTGCTACGTGACGTCGTCACTCCGTGACCGCCCAAGCAGCATTACCAGAACGAAAGAACACTGACAAGTAGCGCGTATTTGTTCTAAAAAAGCCGATTGACTCTGTTCATCACCCAAACTTGAAAAAACGTATTTCGTCAATAAATTTGTTCAACCAAAAAATACAAGTACGTCGGCGTATAACACTTCACTAATACAGCATAGCCCATCAATGAACACACGAATAGTTTTCATTATTATTAACGACCATAAAAAGTATAAAAAATGTAAGAACAGGGAGTTTGGAACAAATGCGAGTTTCTTGAGGAAAAAAGTGCTTAGCAATTTCAAAATTGAACAAATTAAAAACAAATTTTACCGGTGCAAAAATTTTAGGAAAACCAACAAATTTCACTTGAAAAAACTTCCACTAGCTTTTGTACGAATTACAAATGGGATGTTTATTCATGTATATATATTTGTACCACGCTATATTCCAGGCAAACTATACCCAATACTCGACCTACGGTATGTGAGACGTCGTGCGCGTTACAAACTAAGGCAAGAGGCAACGACCACAAGCGCCGACCAGGGAGGGTAACTACTTTCTCGGGACAAGCTCTCACAGAGCTAATTAAGCAGCGTCGAGTGTGGAGTACAAGCGCAGCAACGTAATACATCTCCAGCTCAGGCTAGCGAGGGAAAATTAAAGGAATGCAGACAATGCGAGAGACGGCACTAACAAGCAACGGCCGCATGCCTAACTGTACGCCGTGGGAACACGTTACGACGATGTGGCATAAAATGCTTGGTATCGCTGAAGAGACTTGGGAGTAAATGGGGCAGTTTTGAGAAAGAAAAGTCAGTGTGAGAGGAACAGAGTTAGAGTCCGGATAGCTAATAAACGCGAGATGTTAGGCTGAGACAGTTGAGCTTTGTCAAGGAGTTGTAGTAAGTCCGAAAGCTAGAAGAGTTAAGCACTTGACCGAACGAAGTACTTAATTGTATTCAAATTAACCTCTATTAGTATAACGTTTAATTTGTCCGTCATTAAATATTGCAAATAACTCGCCTAAAGCAAATGACTTTGTGGATACTTAATCCCGTAAATTGTTAGGAAGTCGGTTGAGCGTTAGCTCGTGAAGAGCGCTCTGCTTGGGTCATCTCGCACTACTTACTGTCGGCCAAGTTCGTACAGAACTGAACAAGTGAGGTGGCGTTTAATTCCTTGATGCTCGCTGAAGGACTTTATCGGGTACTGTTGTCCTTTGTGTTCACTGACAGTGATAAAGTGAGTGGCTGTATATTTATTCTGTAAGTCCGCAAAACGTGAAAGGTCACGGATTTGTTGAGTCACGGATTTGTTGATTTGAGAACTAAACTCAAAGCTGTACCATTCTGCCACCAGGCCGATTACGCTTGCCTAATCTTCCAGCTCGTACGTTCTCAAGGTTAATGCGAAAATCATTCGAACAACTAGGCCGTTGCTCATCCAGTCGACTTGTTGCTGTTCTCTGGATCGCGTGTACTGCCTGACTCATATTTGCTCGATTAAAATAATTTATTATGAATGATTAAAGCTAGTTTCATTCCCCTCTCAGAAGTCGCTGCGGCTAGTGAAGTACGAACTCAATCAGAAAGATCGTTAGATCGTTGCGTGTCCAGACTGCTCGACCAAAACGCTACCTAGAAGTAAACGGGGAAAAACACATTGCACACGAAGCCGAATACAAATAATTACAACAGCAAAGGTCCGTAGATATACATTTCGATCGGTCTTTATCAGGCTCTGGAACTTATAGCAAGCTTTTAAAGTTCCCATAGAAAAAATGTCACAAAAAATGCCTTAATCTGTCGATCGGCTAGTCATTTGTATTAATGACACGACGATTGGTATTTTTTCACTGCGCCTCATACATAATAGCCCACTGGGTTCAAATCCGGGAAATTTGGAAGCTAAACATCGAGACTGGAGGTCGTAAAAATTCTCCAACTCTGGCTGCCATGTACAGTTCGTCAAATAAGTATTCGTAACGTTCGAGAAAAAGTGGATTTATTCAGTAACATCAATTGCAGGAACAAGAAAACGGCATANTCATGTATAAATACAAATTTTCGAGTTATCTTCAAATTTGTATTCAACAATCCAATAAGCTTCAGTTGGTCAAATAAGTATTCGCAACGTTTGAGAAAAAATGTATTTATTCAGTAACATCAATTACAGGAACAAGAAAACGGCACGAAAGTATTTGGAACAACAGGTAATAAAAATTTTCAACAAAAAATAACGTCATATGATCGAATTCGCGTAATAGACATGAATTATAACAATAATATCNGGATGACACTAGATTCTGGCATACATCAGCTGTGATTTTTCTCCTTTCATCAGTGCATACTGCCTCCAATTCCTTCAGGTTTTAAGGGCGCCTTTCCCCGACCTTTACTTTTAAATGCTTCCAAAAATTCTCAATAGGATTTAAGTCTAACGACTAGCTAGGCCACTCAAGGACACCTATGCGATGATTCCTGGACCACTCCGTTGTTAGTCTTGAGGTGTGCTCATGACACTAGATTCTGATATACTGTACATCAGCTGTGATTTTTCTCCTTTCCTCAGTGCATAC
>VOMN01000806.1:0-12573 GCA_014899125.1 Orchestia grillus
GGCCAACATTGTGCCGCTGATTGCTAAAATTACACCCTGGCTCCCCATCTATACGAAATGTGATCCCAAGCTCCCCATCCACACGAAATGTGATCCTAAGCACCTTATCCACACGAAATGAGATTCCAAGTTCCCCATTCCCACGAAATGTGATCCCAAGCTCCCCATTCACACGAAATGTGATCCCAAGCTCCCCGTCCACACGAAATGTGATCCCGAGCTCCCCATCGACACGAAATGTGATACTAAAAGAGCGGGAAGAAGGGACTGTTTAGTGTGGACTATATATATATATAGAGAACGAGGAATCTATGCACAAAGAATGCTCCCACAAATGATTGCCTGCGTACAGAAGCAGCAAGGTAAAAAAGAAAATATAAATAATAATCAGCAGATAAAACATGAAAATGGCAGAAAGCGAAGTGGGCACGAAAGATAGAAGTCTCGAAGGCCTATCCATTGCTGAAGTAACCTTATGGTACCCCGTGGGGTCGCCTGTTTCCATAACACACGATAGAGAAGCCCACCGCTATTGCCTATATTCGTGCCACTCCCTGAAGGGCCCCCATGAGCCCTCTCCAGTACACACAACGTCCCCTGACCTTCACTGCTCCCTCGGCAGTAGGGGGTCGCACCCTGCATGGGCGAGGCTGGACGAGAACGGCACGGGTTCCCAGGTCTCCCCCCCCCCAGGACTATCCAGCACCTCTGTGCGGTCACGTGCTCGACTGTCAGGTCACCCGCAACAGGGAGGTCACGTCAGTCAACAAGTCGCACACCTCACGGTTAAAATGACTTTTGCATAATAACTCTTTTGCGCTCAAGTTAATTCCAATGAGAATGTAGCTAGCCATGCAAGGAAATTTAACTGTAGGGCTTTGAAAATATTCTCTTAATTAAAAAGGAGGTATATTTGCTCTTAAACTGGAGTTAGTTTTGTATGAAAATTTAACCTTAGTCTTATGAAATGATCATCTTCAAAATACAAGGTGTATAAGTAATAGGACTGCAGCTAGCTTTGTACGCAGAGCTAACTGTTGACTTGAGAAACGTTCCTTCTGTAGGAGGCGTTTGTCTCCAGACTGTAGCTAGCTTATGTAAAAATTTAGCTCTAGCGCACGAATACTTTAATTTTAAATTGTTGTCGTTTTAGTGTCAAGTCTCCATTGAAGGTCATCAGACGTCTCTTAAAAAAATCAGCTTCAGTCGCTCAAAAGTATGAAATTCTCTTGCATAATCTCCTGATGCCCCAAAAAATCAGAAAAATTATCAACAAAAATCCTTCACGATTCCGTGAGTGGCAAAGCTAAAAAATAGTTTAGAAGCCACTGGATATTTTGCAAAGCCACTGGACGTTGTGTGCAACTGGAAATTTCGTGCCCCTGGTATTTTATAAGGGCATTTTCGCCTGTTTTTTTACAGATTTGGTTGGGGCGCATCACCCCCATGGCAACGACTGGGTCAAGATGAGGGCAGGCGGGCCAGGTGGCAACGGGAGCTCGTGGTGTTCATGTGTGATAGGAGCTCGAACGTTACTAAGAAAATAAGGCTAAAATTAGAAAATAATATTAATGACTGGTTAGGGGCTCTATTGCGCTTATGGTAGCGGGATTGCCTCCCATTCAAAAGGTCTCGAGTTCGATCCCAAGCGGAGTGCTTTCCCCCCAAAAAAGACGAATAAACTCGACATTCTTAACTGGCGGCACACCAGTGCGGACCAAACCGAGATGCACGAGTTTCTTTCAAGGAATGCAAGGTCGGCTGTGGTGGTGCCTTGCCGTCCCATGATGAGCTTGAGGTCTAATTCTACTGAATAAACTTTGCCTGAGTCTTCACAACAAAGCTGCCAACAGCTGCAGCCTGTAAATTGTGCCTTTAGAATATAGATACACAACACCAGGAATACTGTTTTTTCGTTTCTAAATATCACATAGCCACCCACACCGCTCTGGTTCACTTCTAAATATCACATAGCACTAAGTCCTAAGAATGTAAGCTTCATCAACTTTTATCAGCGTATTACATCAGTTATTACATTAAATATTCACATGAAATTCAAGTCGTCGTCGTTGTCCGAAACACAGATTCGAAGCAAGTAGATGTCTCCTTCGTCTGTTGTAACGAAGAATGTTAACAGCGATGTAACTAGCACACACACACACAAACACGCACACACACTTGACGTGCCGGTGTTATGCCAAGTCTCTGAACGTTGATTTACAGCATTCCCTTTCTATTATTCATAGAAATAAACCTTTTGGTACCGAAGATACTTCGTCACAAGATAAAACTAAAAACGACCTTCACAGGAAATAGAGCACCACAGGTAGGTCCATGCACAGACGAGAAAACGTTTCCTGAACACAGATGAAGCAACATGCAAATGATAATCCCACAACAGGAAAATATTTCGGATGTACAGGGAAACGTGTGTTCAGACGTCCGCTGGAGGTAATTCTTTAAACGGTACAAAGACTGGTAAATTCGGATAAATTCCTGCTAAATGGCACATTGCTTCATAGCTTCCAGGGAAGGGCTTTGAGATTAGGCCGCACTATGTACAACATCGACCTCTGTTCTTTCTGCATTTCCATGCACTAAAACAAGGAAGAAAGGCTTTACCAGCAGCGTTTCTTTGATGACAACGAAACTGAGCACAATTCAAACATCACCTCATTGTACAGGGCAGCTTTACTCAACACCAGCTAAAGTTACAGGCGAGTAAGATCATGAGAATAGTCTTGACGACGTCTTTTTAATGAGATTAGGGAGTCTTTCGACAGTCATTCTACACACTATGGCTTTTTCAAGCGAACTATAGTTCTTAAGGAGCAAATATTCAGAGACTTTGGAATTGGTCTGCATTTTCATACAGCTACTCTAATTCAACACGTCTTCTACAACCTCACCGAGTTATACGAGTTAATGTCATCAACATCGCCCCCTTCGCAACACACCTCACGAGACTAAGGTAGGGTGAACGTGTGTTGGGATGCACCACTCCACGTTAGACATAGCAGCACAAAAAAGTGCTCCCCACAATAGGCCGTTACCAAGTGTTAGCATGAGATAGGGTACATTACTGATGCCTTAACCAAGTTTTGCGCACATAGCATGACTGGAAATTTAACGTAACAAAAATGATACCGACATTTCACTCTAGATATTCCTTGTATCACCACTTTACAATTTTTGTGTCCCTTGAATCATCACTTCATGATTTTTGCGTACCCGGTACCCCTACTTCGCGATAGTTGTGTACCCGGTACCCCTACTTCAAGACAGCTGTGCGCAAGGCATCCCTCCTTAACAACAGCGCACAGGGTAGCCCTACTTAACGACAGTGCACAGGGTAGCCCTACTTAACGACACGACCCCCACACCAGACGCCGACACCGAGACACACAAACATTGACTCCTTAGCACATTTTGAGGAGAATAGGCATCACAACATCACTGGAGCATGAGAGTGACCAGGTTACGCTGCAGGCATCACAACATCACTGGAGCATGAGAGTGACCAGGTTACGCTGCAGGATGGTGTCTTTCACAGAGGCGAACACGACGGCGATGTTCTGCGTGTCGACGGCGGTGGTGAAGTGGTGGAACAGCGGCTGGCGGTCCAGGTGAGGCTTGCGCGCCGCCAGAAACTTGTCCAGGATGAACTGCTGCACGTGCAGCTCGTCGTGGCAGTTGCCCTGGAATAGCGAGCAAATTGAGTTCATTTTGAACAGATTTCGGTTTTTCATCTCAGCATTAAGCCATCAAATGATAAGGCAGTTCAAGCAACGTTTTCTCATTAGGGTGATTTTAATTAGACCAATTTTAATTGGCGCAATGTTGATTAGAGGAATTTTAATGGAGGCAATCTTGATTAGGGCAATTTGAATGGAGGCAATTTCCACTGGAATGTTTTTAACCGAGATCATTCAAACTGGGACGAGTTTCATTGTGCCCACATTTAGTTGAAACACATGTTTATATACAACAGATTCTAATAGGAAGATCTGTAAAGGAAAATTCATATTAAAAACATAATTTAAGACTATAACACAAAAATTATCAAGACCAATTAGTGAGCTCGTTTGCTCTTAATTGTAACAAGACGTTTGATGAGACTTGATTTAACAAGACGGCCCCACTCGGCAATGCACGGCCCCACTCGGCAATGCACGGCCCCACTCGGCAATGCACGGCCCCACTCGGTAACAAAGGACTAATTGGAGGAATAGATTACACTATGTAAGAAAATTTCATTTTTTCTAGTTCCTGGGTTGAAATTATTCTTTCCAATTTGTTCACACCTAAACAGAATCTTGAAATTCAGTGTTAGAATTTTGCTTTTGTGGTTAGGTCAATGAATTTTCTTTCTTTTTTCTTGACTGTAACGCCAGCAATACATATAATACACCGTAACACAGAAGCAAAGTTTCATTGGAATAATGGGCCCTTTCCATTATTTTACCATTAAAGGAATAAGGAAATATGGAATTGCCAGGCACGAAAATCATGCTGCAGAGCGTTATGCGTGAGCGAAAATGTTGCTTGAGTTATTGATTTCATCCTTATCTATTAGCGCTTACTGAGGTAGTCCACGGTGTCCGTGTGAATGCGACAACCACGGCGTCCACTTATGTCGACAGAAGCCGTGTCAATGCAACAGCCACAGCATTCACAAATGTAAATGTGTCGTCAGTGAACGTTATAAAGGTCAGATAACCACAAAATAAAGGCAAGAAAAAACATGCTAGTTTTAATTTTAAAAAGTTTTCTTTCTCTAGAGCTTTCGAGCTAGACACCTCTCATCTTCAGTAGACTGTAAAAGAGGAACAATGTGTACATAAGTAATCGTATGACCATATATTAGACTAGAATGGCACACGATTGCACAAGTTACTAAAAAACACCGCCTAATCTAAAATGTTTAATGGCACAGAGGCATCACAACTATTCAATGAGGGCTTGCGGTTCTACCTTTATTTTATGGTTTTTAATCAAACCGAAATTCAGCCGAAATAAATTTACACGAGATATCATAGGTTAGATAACTTAGCACATCTCGTGCATAGATGAGACGTTCAAATGGACAGAGCTGCTGCTGCTGCTGTTCCTACAACAAAGTAGGAGAAATATGCGAGGCCTAGAGGTAGATGAGGGGTTCAACGGTACTCACGAACGGAAAAAAGCCTGAGTTGTGCTCACCACGAAGTCGGAGAAGTAGTGCGCAATGTTGCTCTGCCTCGATCGCACTTTCTGCAGCAAAAGGTCCGTCTTGTTCAGGAAGAGGATTATGGACACCTCTCTGAAGTTCCAGTTGTTCACGATGGCGCAGAATATGTTGAGCGACTCCTGCAGTCGGTTGGTTGTTCTGCACAGCAGATAGAGAGTGTGGGTGGCAGCAAGAGTTAGGTGGTCCAGGACAGTGCTGAGACAGCAAGCAGGACAGTACTGAGACAGCAAGCAGGACAGTACTGAGACAGCAAGCAGGACAGTATTGAAACAGCAAACAGGACAGTACTGAAACAGCAAGCAGGAAAGTATTGAGACAACAAGCAGGACAGTATTGAGACAGCAAGCAGGACAGTATTGAGACAGCAAGCAGGACAGTACTGAAACGGCAAGCAGGACAGCACTAAAACACCAAGCAGGACAACAGGTATGAAGTAACAGTCTTTGTCATCCTTCCAAGGACATTTTCAGTAAAAAATCCTACCTGAAAACTCTTATCAGGACGAAACTCGTGCATGTGCTATCTATCCAGGGGGTTGATTGTCACATGCAGCTCACAAACCTTTGTATTATTCATAGACGCTATCATTGTAAGAACACCAAAGACATTACAACACAGGCAGTATGAGCTGTTTCATAATGTAGCAAAAAAGGTAGAGAAACAGGAGGGAGGGACTTTTGCCTAACCAACCAAAGGGCAACTTTGCATATAAAACGAATCTGAACATAATAGTAAATTCATAAGGGACTCCCTCCACAGTCTATGATAGAGTAAAAGGCACCAGTTTCTAACACATGAGCCACTCATCTCACATACTTGACCTCCAGAAGCCATTGGTCTTGCATACATGTCTTTTAAAAGCTGCAGATCCCACAAACCAATGTTCCAGAAGATACTGGTAACTTGTACCTTTCATCAAGGAGCCGCTGGTAACTCATACCTGTCCTCCAGAAGCCGCTGGCAACACATACCTGTCCTCAAGGAGCCGCTGGTCCCACTCAGAGGTAGAGGCCATGAAGAGGATGGAGGTGACCGTCCTGAAGCACTGGAACCACTTCTGCCGTTGTGTGCGCTGGCCTCCAACGTCCACGAACAAGAACGGCACTTTGTTGATGGTCATCGTAAACTCTGTGATGCTCTTGGTGGCACGTCTTGCGTGCACCACATCTGCATCAACAGGTCTGTAGTCCTGGTCAACATTAAAATGATGAGCTGCAATGAACATGCCATAAGGTGCGCAACATTCAGTGAAATGGGTCTGTACGTCTGGTAAAAAATCAGCATTAAAATTAAGTGCTGCAGTAAATGCAATAAACTTCAATTTTGTGGCTTCTGCATACCCACGTCTCTAGCTCTGATAAAGAGTTAACACAAATATTAATGAAGAAATTAATGTTCTAAAATTTACTAGTGAGTTACATATGCACACTCTGGTCTGTGGGTTTTGTCAATCTACATTAGCATTATTTCCTGTGATAAATGTTCTAAAATGCATTACGAAGTTACACTTGCATGAGCACCCAGCATGAGTGCTGGGTGCTTTTCAAACACACATCTTTTGCTGTCATTAACAATCAATATGTAAACTATAGTAGTACACTGATGTTAATATTAGTTTTGTTTTCTTGAGCGGTAAGATAGGCATGATTGAAAAAATACTATTTACATAATAAACTTTTATTAATTTTAACTCAATTTAATAATTTTACGATTTCTGTGGAAATTTTGAAAATGGCTGCAGTAAAACATACAACGAAAAATCTTCAATGTCAATGTGATTTCTATTCCAAATAATGAACAGAACACTGGGTGTCTTCAAATGAAAATTCCAGACAATAGAACACATTATTAACAATACAAGATATAGCCTATCTTCTATAACTGTATCTAACAAAGACACTTGATCAATAAGGGTTAAACCAACTCATTCACATCAGAGGTCACTGTCAAGGCCACTATTCAACCAGAAAAATTCAACATTCTACGAAAAGACAAACAAAAACAATACAAAACTACTGAAACACAATACACTCTCACAATCTGTGTGCCATGCTCGGCAGTACACTATGCACATGAAAACGGTTAACAGTTAACCTTAATACTGAATCTACAACACATTTCCACAAACTCTGTTGCTGACATTGATGTTGACTTTTGGGGAGAGAGAGAAGTATGCTTCCAAAGTTTCGGCAATCTCCACGAGTGTCAATCTCATAATATTTTATTCCAGTGATTGTTGCTCCTAAGTCACTACGATCCCACAAATAGATCAGACTGGTAATTAATATTCATACAAATACACTCCACAGTAGAAATCTGGTTTGCATATACCAACACACACCACAGTAGACATCTGGTCCACCCATACCACACACCTCAGTAGACATTTGGTCTACTAAGCAAGAACTTACCAGAGTAGATATCCGGTCTAAATTGTCAAAAAAATAAGCCACGCTGTCGATCTGTGGGGAGAGAAAATAAACCATTCAATAAATAAAAAAATCCACGAGCCCTTATACTCCATTATTCAGTCTGTTTTGAAGAAGATGCAAGAGTGATTCTAACAGCTACTACTTCTAAAAAAAAAAACACATTCCTCTAGCTGGTGGTACTGATATAACCCCCTCTTGTAGCAGGGGCTGGAGCAACACCCTATCTTGCAGCAGGTACTGACCAGCTGATACTCGGCACGTCTGTTGTAGGCAGTGCGGATGGCAGAGTCCCCCCACAGGGCGCGTACATGGGGAACAAGGGGCACAAAGGAAGCAGTGTCATTGACGGTCACATTGGGTAGGGCTGCGAGCAGGACAGTCGCATGACAGGAATTGGAGGGGTCCTCCCACGGGATCTGGAGCTTCTCACGGGCGTCACACAGCACCTGCGGACATTTGGGGTGCTCAGGCGGCAGGTACTCTGCTGTGTTGTGGGTCTTGGGAGGGTTGTATGCTACTGTACTTATCCTGCTCGTATCTTGTACTAGCTTCTTACCAATTAGGCTACTGGGACTCCGTTCTTTGTTTTATACTTCAGCTGCTGGTTTCCTGTTCCCATTTTGTTGCCATACTTAATCTGCTGGTTTCCTGTTCCCATTTTGTTGCCATACTTAATCTGCTGGTTCCCTGTAGCAAGTATGTTGCCATACTTAATCTGCTGGTTCCCTGTAGTAAGTATGTTGCCATACTTAATCTGCTGGTTTCCTGTTCTTAGTTTGTTACTGAATTTAATCTGATGGTTCCCTGTACTGAGTTTATTGCCATACTTAACTTGCTGGTACCCTGGTGAGTGGTGTTTGTTATGGAGGGTTAGTGCTGCTCTATTGTACACAGAGATACCATATGTATCTTGTTGTGTGTTAATTGTTACCAAACAGGCAAGAAAATAAAAGCTTGACTTTGAATATCAACCTTTCAAAATACGGAAGAAAAATTTTTGCAACTCTTCTTGTGGACAGACATCAGAATGAGATAAGCTAGCAATGGTTCAAGAGTTCCTACCAGCAACGTCACTAAAGCCTGCATAGCCATGCTAATGTACACATTGAGATTCCTCACAGAAAACCCAAAAATTTTGATACACAATACACACGCTCCCATACAGAAATCCCTTGCTATGGTACAGTTCACCTTTCATTGTCTCCATGCATCCTGGGTTTTAAAAAATACTCAACGTTAGCCAATGTTGAAGTTTGCTTGGTAGACAAGGGGTATTTGTCTCCAATCAAAATTTGGCTCAGTCTCCACAAATGAATTAGTTTGTACTTGGAAAGTATTTAACAGTGTAGAAATACAGGAATGTGTGAAGTTTTTCAAAGGCTTTAATACATAATAATACACATTACAAGACACTGATGACTCTCTGTAGGCAATCCCATTTTCACTGCATGAACTTTTACACTCATACTTGAATCATTAAAATATCTACACCATTAATACGAGTACAGAGAGAGCCAAATGATGAAAGCATGTTTAATTTCAAAACATGACAGGGTTGCCTCATTTAAATTTGGCGCCTTTTATAGAATAACGAAGCTAGAAGCATTCATCCCTGTCAACGGGTTAATTTTAAGAGAAATGAGCTGAGCAGAAATGTTCTCCTTACCAGTGTCAAAATTTGGTTAAAATAAACATTCACAAAACTTACATTATGAATCTAAAAGTGCTCACAGAAGATGTACTCCAAAAACTAGTTACTTTTCAATGCATTTTAATACATTGAACAAGAAACATGTGCTAATGATGATAATACCTGGATTAACAGTGGCAAGTTTCATGAGAAAGTAAACAGCACAGAATTTGTGAACTAATGCTCAAGCCTACCTTCATGCCCTGCACAATGTTTCTGTATATTGTGAGTCTGAACTCAGCCATTTCCTCATAGCTGAAGTGGTAGCCATGAATGATACGCATCTGCTTCAGAAAAGTGCTCTTGCCACTCTCTCCTGCCCCCAGCAGCAGCAGCTTCACCTGAATAACACAGCAACAATAGTAAATACATGTGGACAATAGACCCCCAACTGGTATCACAGTACTGCCAATGACATAATAATACAGGCTGCAGCACAATAGATATATCTTAACCATAACAATAGGAATTCAAAACACTACTGCCTGTAACACAATAGCCATGTCTGTAACAAATTACCACTGTCTGCAATGCAATAGCCATGTATGTAACAAATTACCACTGTCTAACACAATAGCAATGTCTGTAACAAAATACTACTGCCTGCAACATAATAGCTATGTCTGCAACAAAATACCACTACCAGCAACACAACAGTACTGCCATGCTGTTTTCCATAGAATGATGATTACTAAACAAATATACATTACCTACACATGGGAAGCCTAACTGGACAGCTTTGCATTTCCATTAGGTACTATCTCTGACAATCTAGTAAGCACATTTAATAAAGCTTCATTTCCGCAATGCTGGCATAACTATTAACAAAAGAGGAAAATATTTACTAACAGTTTTACTCTTTTCAATAAATTGAGTATTCATGAGACAATGTATATCCAGAAAAAACACTATATCAAGTTAAATTTAAGTTTCTATTTATTAAATTTTTAATGAATAGCTTGTAAGTACAAAAAAATAATGCTTTTTAATTGTGGAATTCCGAGTTCAAACAAAAATCTGCTTGATTTTCTCATACCAAAATAAGAAAAAAATAAGAAAATTGCAACTTTCCAATTTCATACTAGAAAATGTTTTTTTAAGTATTGAAATAAACAAAAAAGCATGAGAAATAAACAATGGAAAGGGACCAGCTCACCTGTCGTCTGTATTTACTTCTGTCTTTGCGCAGTTGCTTGTCGATTTGCTGGGAGCGAGCATGTTGATCAATCTGTAATGATGTTGGAGGCTACTGTAAACATTCTTCCAGTGATAAATTGACAGTACCTGTAATCCATCAATAATACAGAGTAAATTTAATTTTAGATTCCAAAATTTTAGAGAAGTAAATCAGAATATGATAAGAGATACAATGATTATCCTCATAAAACAAAAGGATTAAATTTGAAAAGTTATCCGTTGAACAACCGCTGTCTTTCATAGCAGGACTAAGCAACCAAACTAGACAACTCTAGCATATGCATGACATCCTAATTGTGTGATACACCTTACATATATAAATGGCACTCAACATGCTGAAAGTAAAAGTCACCCTTAAATTGTTATAAATAGAAAAATTTGTATAAATAAGCTGCACCTCAAGTAAGCTAAAAATAAATAAAAATTTCTATCAAAAATATAATGCTCAAACAATTCACAAAAATATCAAATGATCAAAATATCTCAAATTTGTACTCACTGTTTCAGTTGAACATCATTCACAGTTCACAGACAATGTTGATTTAATCAATTTTTGGCCAGCATTTTATGGTATTTCAGTTCTCTATCAAAAAATGAAATAAATTATAACTTTAGAATTTGATAAAATGTAGACCACAACATGGTTGATTAGGCCACTAATGAATGAATTTCATCAGCATATTCATGACTTGTTACAATTCTACTTGTTGGTGCCTTACCTCTTCTGGTGACCACACTGTACGCAAACAGCAGTCACATAATAGGCTTCTTGCAGTCATTGTGTAGGTTTACAACTTAGTCACTAATGCCTTAATAATACAAGACTCATTAATTTAGGAGCAAGCTTAAAATTCAGAGAAGGTATGTCCCTGCATGGTCTGAAACAAAGGAGTAAAAATCTTTTATTGATATTATTATTATTAGTCAATTAGTTTAAAGCTCTCTAGCCACATCGAAGGTGATCTCAAGTGAGCAAAAAGAAGCGACCACTTAGCACGGACTGTAGAGAATCTGGAATCTATGCATAGGTGTGTTCCTACACAGGATTCCCTGCACATAAAAACAATAAGTTAAAAAAGAAAAAAAAAAGATAAAGAATAATCAGTAAAGAAGGCACGCAGATGGGGAAAAGCAAAGAGTACACAAAGATGGAAGTCCTAAAGGCCTAGCTGGAACTGAGTCAATCTAACATTGTCCCTCTGATCATTTTTTCATTTGAGCAGTTATTGCAATAATAACTTTGGTTTTCAGATGCTTGCTCATATGAGCAACATGTCATAGTTTACTCTCAATGCACAGTTTATTTTA
This sequence comes from Orchestia grillus, assembly GCA_014899125.1. Lineage (NCBI taxonomy): Eukaryota > Metazoa > Arthropoda > Malacostraca > Amphipoda > Talitridae > Orchestia > Orchestia grillus. Next base: position 11,858 of record VOMN01000806.1, read on the forward strand.
TTTTGGTCATTTTCATTACCAAGTATGAAATGTCACATAAAATAACTCAAATCTTCCAGTGTACAAAATAAAGTAGCCTTATAGTGGAATCTAGTAAATCTACCACTTAGGTTAGATTAAATCTAGTTAACAGATTCAAGTAGTTATTATGGATTGCAAAGTTTCATATGCCAAGTTCTATAATTCATTCTTTCGCTTTGCACCTTTGGTTGGGGGACTGGTCTGGACTACTGAAACCATGCCTGAACATAAGAAGTCTGGGATTTTTTGTCTAACTTTCATCTCCCAAGGAACAGATTTAGCAGTGAATGAAAAGAGGTTATTGCTCAAGTACACACATTCTGCACACCAGCATGGAGAAGTGTAGGGCCATATTGGAAGAGTCAGCTGGGATGAAGTCCTGTAATCCAACAAATTGAAACGGAACGATGACTGTGGAGGCCTAAGACAACTATGGATGGGTTTGCTTTGGCTCCTTTGGTAAGTTGTGCTACCCTGGACAGAATTGTGCTTTGTGTAATGAAGAAGATGGAGAAAACTACAGCCTGGCCTGGCTTGATGGCAGAGTCCCCTGGTGTTGGCACGGTCAGCAACAACCTTACACGAAGCATCTGGAAGACATTGCCATCTGTTTTTATGTAACTTACCCTTCTACTTGGCATGGTGTAACTGGGGGCTGGTATTAGCTACTTGTGTAGCACCACCTTCAATGCTCC
>VOMN01000808.1:0-42747 GCA_014899125.1 Orchestia grillus
GATTCTCCGAGTCCGATTCTCCGAGTCCGATTCTCCGAGTCCGATTCTTTGAGTCCGATTCCGAAACTTTGATTTCTCAACATCGACTATTCGATTTTAACTACCCTATGTGAATATGCATCCGACGTTGGTTTTTACCATCCGGGGTCAGTAAAGGAAGCCATCTTACAAACTCTGGCCCGCGATGCACATCAAAATTCCCGATCGCAGATCAGTCCGTGCAAAGACGAATTTTTGCATCTTGCGCTCTACTCTCATCTCCCTCCTAGCTGTCGAAAACAAGCAGATGACGATCGACTTTGAGAATTTTACCGTTGTATTCAACTGAAATTTTCCCATGGTGAATATTTTTTACGGAAATTTTGTACGGTTAGAGACCCTTGAATTCAACTCGGTTAACTCGTACTTATAAATGATAGTTGTTTGCTCTCAAGTTAAAATTGAACATTGGTGTCCCTGCATAAACTTAATTACTACACGTTTAAGGCTCCATTTCAGTTTTTCAATTTTGTATCCAAACAAAACTGATATTGTTCGAGTTTATCGGTTCTGATATTCACTGAATTGAACTGAACAGCTCGAATTTGTTCGCGTGGTCATGCGAATAAATCAATTTCCGTGAAAAAATTATGCTACGAACATCATGCTGCGTCGGCAGGGTCCTGCGAACAATACTCATTAAGCTTAATTTTCGGATGAGTTTCTCCAACTTTCTCTTTAATTTTCACAACCTAGAGCCTTGCGTGTTAGACGATCGATGCTTCCTGGAGATTCCACAAAAAATACCACGGAAAGCTAAAACAATAAATTTCAAAGTCTTTTGTTAGTCGAGTTCAATACATTAGTAATTGGGCCCACCCGTTCGCCCTGAAGTTTATTTCAGCCTCTTGTTAATGCTGTTACAAGCCTGTAGCCACTATTATATCTAGCCTATCAATAATTGGCCCTAGTCCTAGCTTCTTCTTAATTGATACGAGTATATACTAACTTCTCATTACTGGATATTAACACTAGCTCCTCAATAACTGCTTTTAGCACTGGTTTTCCCTTTATTCATAAATTGGTATTAATACTAGGTTCTCACTGCCTGGTATTAGTACTTGCGTCTCATTAATGGATATTAGCGCCATCTTCTCAGTTATTAGTATAGGGACTGGTTTGCTAGTTGTTTTTAGTACAAGCTAAATGCTCTGGGAGTGAAGTCCGAAGAGATTCTGCGCCTCAAGTTTTACTCAACAGAGTAAGACTAACAGCTGTATCATGAGCTCCGAAAATTCACGCGCTGCTCTACTATTTTCTCTAACTTATACTCAAATGAAGTCACTCCATATTTTTTCCAGCGCACTATTAGAGTGACCAGATCAACAACTTATTTTGCTTTACCAGGAATTTCTCATTTGTCATGAAATGGTCGAACGAATTACTTTCAAGTCCTCACGGGCCCAGATTCCTCAAGCAAAAGAAAATCACACATGAATGAACGGGTTGCACAGGCTTGTAAACGTTAAAGATTTTCAGCCTTGTCGTAATTTATTCTTCCATTCACCTGTTAACAGAAATTTCAAACAAAGCTTGATATGTGTCAGTAGCAGCGTTCGAAATACTCAATGTGTTCCCACATTCATCAGCGCATATTGTTATTCCTGATTTAAGTACGCACTCAATTTGTCGCAACTTTCATCAACTCTCTTGAATCACATCCTCTCACTTAACCTTAATTTAAATCTTTGAAATGAATCCGAGTTCTCTCAGAAAGTCTCACCACAATTTTCCTCAACGCTACTGAACGACGGTGCATAACCCAGAGAAGTCGTCATCGTGGCCGCTGCGGCGTTCCAGGCGAGAGAGCTGGAAGTGTAATGAGCTTCTTCGGCTGCTCCTAAGGCACTCTCCCGCAGTGTTAGCTTTGGAAAAAACTTGCGCATTCTAACAACATAATTTGAATATTTTTCTCGCATGAAAGACGCGCGAAGCCTCAACCGCACGAACATGAAGTCATTGAATAAGTAGGTTCGGATCATCTCTCCGAGGTAAAATTCCTTGCTGAAACGACCAGTAGAAATTGATAGCAATCGGAAAATATTGGAAATCTAGAAGCCTAATGAATTCAGTTGAAGTAAGCTACGACTCATGAGGTTGATTTTTGAATACTAAATTATCGCTTCTTCAGTTCAAACAGCAAACAAATACTTTAGGAAAAAAACTCCAAATTTACATTAGAGTAGCCCAATGATCCAAAGCCTCAGTTGTGTTTTTCCCGATATTTCGCATCCGACAAAACTGCTAGGCTCTCCAGTTTAGCGAGTAACTTATTATTATGCGCCAGAGAAAATATTTCGATACGTACATGCGATTGAAATTGGTTGTGAAGATAAGGTCTCTGCAAAACTTGCACGCCATGAGACCCTGAGGAGCATCGAGTCCAGTTATGACAGCGCTCGCCACTGGAAAGACAGGAATAATCTCTATGGGGACTTCGTTACGCCATGTCCGGGGTCCGTGTTTTCTATTCTAAGTGGTTTTCTTCTCAAAATTCTATTGCTGGACAGAATTATTGAGAAGTTTGCTGGAAAGAGGAGAGTCCCAGGAGCAATATAGTTCGTCCAGAAGTCTTTCATATGAAAACGGAATCGAAACTTGTCGGGATCAGGACAATCAAGATGGCAAGTAACTTGTTTTCGGGATAGTTTTGTTCATTAATTTTCGAAAAGACTTGTTAAGATTTAATTTTGTTACCAATATTTCATCTTGAAGTACTGTATTAAATTGGTAGAAATAAAATTCAGATTATTTAATTTAATCCCATTAGAATCGCCGGGAATGTATATTGACCTATCGACAGCAAGAGTGACTCAAGTGTGCGTCTATGTTAACTCGCGATGTCTTTTTTTTGCCACCCTTTAAAATACATGAACTCAGTAGGTAGCCAACAGTGGTGCAAATTCTGTATGCACATTTGCTGAGTTTTCAGAATTAGTAAGATACTCTGCCGCTTCGATTCGGTTAATAACGGGTGACGTTTCAACAACTATAATTCCAAATTATTTAAGGGAATGAGCCGAACTGCTTAAAACAGGCGAGGTGAAGGGAAAATTCTTCAATTTGGACTTGGTGTGATTGGCGTGCGTGAGATCCATTTATTACGTTCGAATTAATAAAAAGCTAAATGCGTTTCATATCGTTTCGGGCTAGGTTTGTATAGTTCCTTTAGTTCTGTATTACGGTTTCTGGCAGATTTAGTTTCGAATTTTCTTCGTTTCAGACAACGGTGAAATTGGAAGAAAAAATTCGCCCTGTTAAATAAAATCCCCATGACTTCATACACCATTCTAAATTTACTAAAACAATTATTGGCGATCAAAGTCTCTAACAGCGGATTCTTTTTTGGCCCAACATTTTTGTTTCACGTTCAACATTGTACGATGAAGCTAGCAGGAGACATGCGAATTCCTTTGAAAAATATGAAAATCAAAACGAGAAGATAGAGAATGAAAATAAATACATCCACCTAAGAAATAAAGGCACTACTCTCCCAAATTAAAAGAAAAGAAAAAAAAACACACTGACATCGTGTTTCTGTATGTCGTAGACAAACTACTCGCTAATGCGCAGCCGCAAAGGATTACTAAACAAAAAACATCAAATGCACAATCGATCTTCTCAAAAAAGGCGGATCATATTCCTTCAGAAGCGATAAGTCCCCGAGGGATGTGATCGACAGACATCATTATCATTGTCACGCCGATGGCTGAAAATCGGTCAATTATCTAACATCAGTGCCTCATTATCTGACATAATTGCTGCATTATCTGACATAATTGCCGCATTATCTGACATAATCGGTGCAATGTCTGACGATCGATGCAGTATCTGGCATGATCGGTGCAGTATCTGACGTAATCGGTACAGTATCTGAGATAATCAATCCAGTGTCTGACATAATCGATCTAGTGTCTGACATGATCGGTGCAGTGTCTGACATAATCGATCCAGTGTCTGACATAATCGATCCAGTGTCTGACATAATCGATCCAGTGTCTGACATAATCGATCCAGTGTCTGACATAATCGATCCAGTGTCTGACATAATCGATCCAGTGTCTGACATAATCGATCCAGTGTCTGACATAATCGATCCAGTGTCTGACATAATCGATCCAGTGTCTGACATAATCGATCCAGTGTCTGACATAATCGATCCAGTGTCTGACATAATCGATCCAGTGTCTGACATAATCGATCCAGTGTCTGACATAATCGATCCAGTGTCTGACATAATCGATCCAGTGTCTGACATAATCGATCCAGTGTCTGACATAATCGATCCAGTGTCTGACATAATCGATCCAGTGTCTGACATAATCGATCCAGTGTCTGACATGATCGGTGCAGTGTCTGACGATCGATAAACTTTCTGACATAATCGATGCAGTATCTGGCATGATCGGCGCAGTATCTGACGTAATCGGTGCAGCGTATGACATAATCGGCGCAATATCTGACATAATCGGTGCAGTACCTGACATGATCGGTGTAGTATCTGACAATCGGTGCAGTATCTGGCCTAATGCTGTTCCCATAAAAACCTAGTGTCTAAGCCACGTATGAACACAGAGCAAGGGAAGCCGCTGGCGAGTTTATCATATATGACGAGAATTATAATTGTAATAAAACTGAAAAGGAACGTTTTGACCACAATTGCCTTTTTCAGCATCATGAGAACGTGATGAAGGGAACAGAGAATTTTCACTGTTCCCACTACCACGTTTTACTAATGTTGGAAATGACCTTTATGGCTTTCTTTCCCTAGTGTTTATAAAATACTTTTCCAAAAAGCAAAACATTACCATTACTCAGCATAATTGTCTACACAAATGGATGCGTATAAGTTAAGAAAATTTAATAAATGTATTTTTATGTGTCACATGAATTTTAAGCCTTATTTTGGCACGATAATATTCAGGTTTTGAAAGATGCAATGTTGCATTTTTTCTGAAAATAGAAAGCCGTTCGTCCTAGTTTCTATGCAAATCACACGAGCGTAAGAAATATGCTTGTTCGTAAAGGCCCTTCTTTACTGAAACGCCTGACTGGATCTTGTTCATGGGGATCTAAATGCACCACATTTCAGTGAGACTTGAATAGTCATGCGAATATAACGATATTGAAGAAAGACAAGCGAGACAAATGGTTTGTAACTACTCAATACGACAAAAATATTGTTAACAAGTACATAATATAATTGGCACATAGCCAGACAAGCCTAGGCTGGAACAAAATGACCGGAGCTTTATATAATTTAAAGCGCGTCTCCCTCTGAAGTCCGTACCTCCACAACATGACGACCCGCACATGTCGCACTCCCAACCTTTTACAGAAAGAGTGATGAACAGTGTCCGACTCTTTCTTTATCGATATTTTCCATGTTCTACTCGAAAGATTCAGCCAGCTTCACATTGATGACTCGGTATCTTAGAATCCAATAGACGGCGATGATCAAATCTTGTGGCCCAAAGCAAATGTGTATTTAGATTCCCAAGCCTCAATTCTTATTTGCGTCTCGAAATTGGTGTTCACGCTAGGACTCCATCCCATGCACAGAACCTCAAACTACCATCAACTGGGAGTCAAAATCAGAGACTCGGACTCCAGACATTGTAAAATGATCTTGATTCTGACTCGGACTGCACGGCGCTGGAATTTCAAAGGTTTTGGCTGACTGGACTCAAAGGTCGCTAGGAATGCCGCGGCGCGCATGCCACGGGCTGTGTAGACCAACGCTGCGAATGCCTGGAGTTCCAGGCCGTCGTTTCCAGCCTCAGATTCCACGTGCGATCCAGAAGCTCGTAATCGGTAGTTCAGAGGCCTGGAAACACAGCGTGGGCATTTCATGGAACTGCAGTCGTTAAGAACGGTGAGCCTTCTGAAAATACGGATCGCAGTTTTTTATGTACGCATATCAGGAAAGTTTACCAACGAATGACTGAATGCGGGAGTGATCCAACTTAAACAGATGTTTAGACGGGAACAAAAGACGCGTTCTTTCCAATGAGTAAATTAAAACTACATCTTTTGAAGACGCACATTCATTTCATTTGGGATTTGAGTATGATAATGAAAGTCAGCGTGGCAAAACGAGACTTGTGAAAAAAACACCTCAAGCTGATGAAGCTAAGGTGAAATTGAAGAAATCCAACGGGATACTTGGCAGGCAAAGAACGTCTGATACAATCGTCCACGGCAAACGACGATTAGTAGGAGCAGCTTAGCACGAAGTGAGTTAATCAACAAAGCCGCGGGGCCAACCCACATCCCAAATAACGGCGAGTCCGAGCTCTCCACGCGTCCGTAAGCATCGAAGCTACAGCATTTAGGGCTGCTCGAGGCTGCATAATTGATAGCATTAGTCGGAGCAGCAGGCGGCGTGGAAGAATCGAGTTATTTCACGGCAAAAACTTGACATGCCCGGGCGCTCCCATGAGCCGAGTTAAAAGCTGTGCTTTTTATTTGGATAGTAAGTGGGAAAGCCATTGTGTTTAGCTGAAATTAAAATAGCAATACTGTGTTCTCAATAAAATTCTATTGCACTCAGATTTTACTTCTCACACAATGCTAAATACTAAAAACTGCCGAGACAATTCGTGTATATGATTTTTGCCAAATGTATATGAATATCACAACAGACCACATACTGATTCGAAAGAGTAGTGATCGTCATTAATTTCAGATTCAATAAGCTTGCAATAGCTCACGTACGTTCAGCTGAACTAGTACCTTTATCAGGTATTACAATGCACGCCTTTCGCAAAGCGTTTCAAGAGAGGCAGGTCACTTTTGAACTCGACAAGAAATTGAGACTCAAATCGACATCCATGACCCTTGCCCAAGAGGTCGGTTACGTTACTGCGCTGCCCGCCGGAAATACGGGGAAAGGAACACGAATGGAAAGAGGACTCAAAATAGCTCGAGCGACACCCACAATCGCCTCTAAAAAGAGATCCTGATGTGGGACTAGTAAACACTCAGTTTGCTGTAGGCGGAAGATGGATTACTAACGGCTGGTTCAACTTTGTACACGTTGTGGAAAGTTGATCGAGCACATCTACGACTCTAGTTCCTGCAGTGTAGTTTCTATGCTTTCAACATATGTATATACTCCTGAACAATGATTTTGTTCCAATGACAAGCATGCCCTAATTCAGCAGAAATCATTCGATAAGATAAAATAAAAATGACAACAGGGACGAGCTGAGTGTTCCATTCTAGGGTTACTATCCCAGTCCTGTGGCGTCCGGACAGCGAGATTAGCATCTCGTGAAGATTACATCACACTACATCGCACCATCCGTACATTGTCGCGCAGACTGAGACCGAGGACATACATCGACTCAAATGTTTCGTTGTCAGATGCACATTTTGCGATTGAGCTCTCGTACGACACAACACACGCAGTCATGCTACCGAATCTATATTTTCATATTGACTAGCACTACAGAATACAAGAAAAACACCTGTATGCATGAACCCTGACATCGAAATAACAATTTTTCTTGTTCCACGCTTTATATAAGGAAGTAAAGTAAAATTTATGACACACAATTCACGTGACGATTATTACGCAAGTACATATGATAGCATAATTATGTCACATACACAGTATTTTTATTCGCTTGAGTAAATTTACAAAAAGAGGCATCGGGTACTTAAATGAATAAGTGAAACGAAACTATGTAAAAAACTATGGACTAAAAAACTGTAGAGTAAAAGGGGGAGAATACGTAAATGAATACATCATTAGACAACAATTAATAAGAAGAAATTTGCTGCCTGTTACTGTTATTCTTTCAGCACGCAGGGGACTTGGATGACGATGGTTCATAACAGTACATTCGATGCACTAATAATATTATAATTTAACGCTGATCATACCAATTATAGGGGAGCTCGCAAGTGGCCCCGCTCTCCGTGAGGTTGACACGCGCCAATGTTTCGTCACTTAATTGTATGCCTTTCATTTCATTTGAACACGTATGAATACATGAGCCACAGTACAGCATCTTAAAAAAAATGTGCGATAAAATTTTTAGCCGATATAGTTTACAAGAAACAATATAACTGGAATTGAGAGCTCTATAGCGATTTCACATTTGTCTGGTTTTAAATGCTTTTTCTGATGAATTCTAAGATAATCGAGATGAAAATTCATCATATATTTTTTCTTACATATTAACTAAATTATATTTTGCGCTTCCCCACGCATCATAGTTCAGGGAGGCCACCGATTGCAAGGAAGTCCTCCATAAAGCTGATGCTCTTTCTCTCTTCCTTTGGGCGCAGTACACTCATGAGCTAAAAGCGTGGCCTGCAGAAAATAGGCTTATAGCTCATCGGATCTGGAATATTGACACTTCACGGAAGCATATATTCGAGACTTAATGTTAACTAAAATCAGACGAAAAGAGCATCAAACTAGCAAATTGAGGGGCACTTTCTTCATCCCTCAGACTTTATAAAAAAGCTCGTTTTCATCTTTGCATAACCACAACGTATAGTTTTGTACACCTTTTCAAAATCATAGTATAAACCATGTCTTGAATGAAAACTCAGTACTGATGTTAAATTTTTAGATAGAGTACGTAGGCCGGTGTGATTTACGAGGCCTCAACGCACGAAAGCTCTAATTCATGAGAATTTTTGGAGAGGGTACGTAGTTATTCACGAACTTGTGCCATACATCTTTCATTCACGAATTTCCCAAACCGCACCAGATTTCTAATTGGTTTGTAACGAGCAATTGCTGCGACTCGTGAATTAGGGAGCTCTGCTGGACGCACGCAATTTCCCAGTCAAATTACTACACCGCGCTTTTTGCAGTAGTGAAAATTTTCACCATCATGCCCGCCCTTTGCATTGCCTGATTAGTCCATTCGCCCACTACAATACACCGAGTGCTTGAGCTCAGAGGAGGAATGTTTAAATTTTTTAGTTATTGAGGCATCAAAAACTTTTCACCATTCGAAATCTATAGAAAAAAAGCCTTCATGTCTTCAGTAGTGCAGAATTCAGAATTGAGCAGAAACTTCTGATAAATTGGACAGATCAGGACAGGTGTTCCAGATTCACGCTATTCTCCCTATGAACAGCATGGTCCTCTTCACAGTCATTAAGATCTTCGAAGGTGGTTATTGCCTTTTCAAAACTTCTACTTTAAAGTAAAACTATAAACAGTGATTGCATACACAAGAGCTGGGACTCAAATCTAACTAGAAGATATACATATTACTTACAGATCACAATAATATTGATCTTCAGTTTCTTCACTTCTGAGGTCTTGCTTGGAAACTACGTTTCCTTTCGCAATGACCTTACCATATATGGAGAAGCCTTGGTGTAGCGACTAACGAGTATAATCCAGACTCTTCTCAATAGTTTGACACAGTTTTGAATTTGTATGAACAACAGAAACAGCAAAGCTCATCCGTGTACAACAAAACTATCATCACGTAAAAATGATCCTTTTCGGAAAAAGACCCGACTGCAGAATCGCAGGCTCCTTCTCAAAAAGATGGGAGTGACTCTGCGACAAAATGCTAGACCAGGAAAAGTCGGATGCTTATTTGCATTGCAACTAAGGAGCTGCATTTCAATGCTGGGTTATAAATCACAGGCGCGACTCTTTCCCGCTCTGCAAAGCGACAAATTCTCAACAGATTATGCGCAGATTTAAAACTTTAGCTTTTTCTGGAAGAGTGGCTAGAGGTGACGGGGAGCTTTGTGCGCATGGGGAGCGGAACGAATTAAGAGATAGGACGGAGGTAAAAATTTAGGCTCTATTGGTATGTGGAAGGCTGTTGCATGGACAGATTCCTTTACGTAAGACTGCGGAAACCTAATATATATAATCGTACGTGTGCGCAACAAGTTGAGGTGTGAATCAACCTTGCAGACCACTCAGTGACCTAAATAATAAAGTCCATGTCTGTTAGAGCGCCAAGTCTCCACGGGATGGCGACGTAACGTTAAATGACTACAACTCACTGTCTGGAATGGCTCTATTCAAAGCTGGAACATATGAGCGCGCCTCTTCATGCTGCTGATGCGAGTACATTGCATTCGACGAGCTCGGTGGCTTTCGGCGCTTCGAGTGGCCGTATGTTGGAATTACTGGGAAACGTTCAGCTTTGGGCATCCACCTTCTTTGTGCGCTTAATTCAGGATAGCGCGAAGGCACCCGAGAAACTCATTTGGGAGTCACTTAATCGGAGATTTTTCGTTCCAAGTGTGGAAAGTTAAATATAAGGAATATCTTCATCCTGCATCAGCTTCATTATGAGTCAACTCTAAAATTTCGCATCTGTGCATGGTCTCATGTCTGTACCCTAAGTTAACTAACGTATAATTTTATTCGGAAAATTTTAATTAGTTCTTAACACTATGGTGAATTTCAAAACAGACTTTCACGTACGTTCGGAGAAGCATATTGTTTAGTAACAAATGAAAATACAGCGATTTTAAAAGGCATTATTTTCGATAAATATTTCACGAGTTAAAACTGCTTTGAAATCAATAAAACACATAGCCATTTTTCTCAAAATTCTAATACTCTGCATGGAAACCTTGATCTTAATCTACTGATCATAATTTTCGGGCTGCTAGGTCGGGACAAACCGGAGGACAATGAAGTTCTTCTCCCCCAGACGCGTTGATGTCATCCTGAGTTGGATGACCTGGGGAGGCGAGCACTAGGGCGGCAAAGTAAAAATACTTGACAGGTCGCGCTTTTAACTTCAGATTTTGCACTACCGGACTGTAGGCTTAGCCCATTCAATCCCGCTGCGTCATATGTTTCCAAATTAGAAATTATTAAATTAAAGTTTCAAGTCGAATGGAATGAAAGACACATCTCGACAGTCATCGCTGTAACCTTGATGATTCTAGACCGGCCGTGATGCAGAGATTAGTGAGTCAAGCAGCAGGTATTCATGAAGACGTGATGGCTTGTTGCGGTAAACGATATGTGCTGTAATATCGGAGGAAATTTTTGTTACACAAGAAATGGAAGCCTGGCTTTTACATAATACATTTTTTTAAATAGCCGCGTATTCTCTGAACAGCAAAACGGTATTTAAAAAAGTGTCTTTCATTAATATTTTCAAAGAGACTCGGTTGAAGGAGGTTTTGAATAGCTAAAGCTAAAATTTATGCAAACTGCATCAATATTTATCTGCATTAATCTTTATGGAAGTCCTCAATAGCATCTTATTTTCAAGAATATTTCAATTCTCCTTAAGACTCCGCCAAATAAAAAGCGTGGAAGTTTCTGTTTTGGAGAAAAAATTCCTACTCGTTGATTAATGCAGTTTAGAGATGCGCCTTCTCACATCCTTTATCAGATCACCCGCACTTTATGATGAAGAAAACTTCATTTTTTGGAGCTGTCGGCGGCTTGAACATGTGATCAACATGTGCGCATCTGGTGCCAGAGTGTTGGCGTGAATCGACCGTTGGTGGTACAACGCGAGAGGTATATAATTTCGTGATCTACTGGGCACAACACACAGTTAAGAAATTTATAGCCGAGGAGATTTTCACTCGCTTTGGCCAAGCCTCGAAGATGATGTTCAAGAGAATGATAAACTATGGCTGAAAAGAAGAAAAAAACAGATGATGAGACCGCAGATCTTGGTCTCAAAATTGCACGACCGAGTATTAAAAAAACTATTTTCCCACACCTTCAAATTCAAATTCAACTACTTCTCAAAAGTAGTGACGTCGCCCGAGCGAATATCTGAAAGTACACCCTCGTTTCACCTGGCCGTCTTGCAATCCCGAAAATTTACACCGAAACTACAACTATTCCTTCCTTGTACGAATCTCCGAACAAGACTTGTATGTCAGGTCAGGAAGCTCTGGTGCGCTCAAATTAATGAACAAGGGGAACATTATCGGCACATTCCCTGGACCATCATCCCGAACTTTCTCTATTTCCGAGACCGAGGGAGTCCGGAGCTAGCTGGGGCATCTGACCTGCGGGTCATTGCTCTGTCCGTGATCTACTGACACGAACTTGCCGACTCGTACTACTGTTCTCCAAGATAGCGTGCTACTGTTCTCTAACGGCTTGGAGGTGCGTACAACTCTCTGCATTAATTTTATGCTATAAGCATCAACGATCAGCGAACTCTGGATTTTTGCTTCGAAAGCACTATGCATTGCATATTTTTATTCATCATTAGTCACTTATTTTATTCCAATTATCTTTTCGTCGATAACAAGCGCTACTGCTTTATTTTTGAAGAGGATTTATTCAACGAAGTTTTCTGGAAAGACGTACAAGCTGAGATCCTTGGGTGTTGGGGGGTTGGGAATATATTGATCTTGATGGATATTTGTATCAAAATGAAAGTATCGGGTTGTGGTTGAATAGGGAACTAAAGCGTTAGATCCAGATACATCAGGCTTATTACAAATACATATAATAAATGCCTGCATAACATAAATATTTGTATTCGAATGTGTATGATGAATGCCTCCTTAATAATAATATCTTATTTGGCTATGAAAGACCAATTGCATTTTAAGCCTCATGATGAAAACTATCCGGCTATTGCAGTGTGTTTACCGAGCGGCTTCTACGGCAGGAGCTCTCAGCAGACAGCCCGTTCGCAGAAACGTTTCCTAGAAGAAGCTATCGATGCGAACAACATTANTTAAATATTAGAGAGAGAACGCGCGCGAGCGCGTGAATATTTGCTAAACTCGTGCCGTGAATTTGGAACTCGAAAGCTTAACCATTCCTAACTATTCTAACTTTTGCGCCTCTTGCTATAAATTTGACTTGAACGAAATTTCAATAGAAATTTGATGCCAACTACTTTGATTTTATGTAGGTTCACTAGTGCAGAATGATGATAAGAATATTTGTGATGGGATTTAACCTATTTTTTTACTACAGTTTTTGAGCATTCGTTGTCTCCCTTGATTTTTCCGCACGAAAGCTATTAAATCCATAAGGTCTTATAGTGCTGTGCATTCTGCTGCTGCTGTTGCTGCTGCTGCTACTGCTGTTGGAAATAAGGTGAGTAATCAAGTACCTCAGGAAAGTTACCATATATACAGCATCAGCATTAGGATTTGAATAAACCCTTAACTTTAATCCTTCGCTGTTCAAGCTCAAAATGTTTGATTACTACAACATATCAAGTGGTGGGCCAATATTGTGTGTCACTAAAAGCTCAATGTTGTACATGGTGCTCAGTTAGTGCATGTTCTAAACGCTCAGAATTTATTTATAGCGCTATATATTTCACCTACATTCATGTTGTCCGAGTCTGGAAGCACACAGAAAAACTTGGTTGCCCTGGCTATGATTAAATAGCTCTTCTTTGTCTACGTTTTCAAACCCCGAAAATGGCCTTTACGCCAGTCTTTTTCTCACACTTTCGGTAATGGTTGAGACGTTCTAGCACTCTTTATCCATTTTTTTTATCCCATCCCTGAGACCTACAGTATACAAGCCATTAAATGCTGCAAGAGCGTGTTGACGACTCGTATCAGCAGGATTGACACACTCACACCAAAATGGGAAAAAGGCGGTAAATAAAAAATTTCTTCTCAGCCACAACACGCATGATCTCCAACAGCCCTTGCTCTCTGCTCTACATTGTGGGTTCTGGCGAGTCAAGGGATCTGTGGCGAGTCAAGGGATCTGTGGCGAGTGAAATGGTCTGCGAGGAGTAGAGTGATCATGTTGAACGGAGTGATCTTTGCTAAGCGGAGTGATCTATGCTAAGCGGAGTGATCTATGCTGAGCGGAGTGCTGAGCGGAGTGATCTATGCTAAGTGGAGTGATCTACACAGAGACGCGATCCTTACCAAGCAAAACCGGACTTTCAGCTCGTTTGACGAGCGTGCTCTGGCGCGCAATAAAGATCTCGTATTTGGAAAACTGGGTCTGCTCGAAAAGATCGCGTTATTGATCGTCGCTGTCCGTGGGATGAGCTATGCTTTCTCAGGCGTTCTTTGTGTTTCTTTTGCCCGAACCCGGGATGGGAGCGTGCCCGGTGCCAATAAGTGCACGCTGCCAGCCAGGCTTCGTGGCTGCGGAATGGCAGAGTCGTTGGTTTCTGCCCGATTTGATGATGTACAGCTTGAGACCGGATGCGTCAATAAAAGTTAAAACTGGAACGCAGCCTGATTTGTTCTTCAGTGCATATCTATGTTGGGTATCGCTGATAGAAGAATGATTTTGTACAAGTTTCATTGCACTTTAATTCTTATTGGATAAATACTTGCATGCTCTCTTACAACAACGGCAAAAATATCAGTGGACCTCGAATGAACGCACACAATCCGATGGCTGTCGGTAGGACCGAGTTCACCGATGCAGCCTCGACCAAACACAATGCAGAATGAACCCATTAAGATTTCGATCGACCCGAACCATAATCTCCTCAATCTCAAACACATTAAACTGAATCCATCGGATTTGATTCTTCCCATCACAGAAAACCAGACGAAATGGACAGTGAAAACAAACTAGCACAAAACAGGAGGACGATGCAAACCGAGTCGCAGGATGATAATCTGTCCAGCTGACTATGAATCTCCTCGAAAAGATCTCCCTGGGATAATCGATTGTAAACAATATGTAATTAATTTTCGAATAAAAATGTTCGAGTAGGGAGAAGTAAACATTAGTGCAAACAGCGTGAGAGCTGCAATAATGCACAGTGCGAATGTCGTAGTCGGTAAGCTTAAGTTGTATTTTCAGAGTGAAACTGTCTTTCGAAACTGTCTTATTTTCGTTTACCGACACGCTTTGCGAAATTTGCGCCAACATTTTAATATATTCCACGTTCGATTTGTTGCGTGCATTGCTACTTTCTCTCTCGTTTTTGCAGGTGAGGTAGACCAAGCTGTCTATTGAGAAGACTTTCAACATATGGGGCCTACTGAGGCATTCACTGAATCAAGGAAGGCTGCACGTGTTGTAGAAACTGCTAAAGCAACATCTCTAAATATCAGAGCTAAAAACATTTAGCGAGTTTGTTGAAATATTTCAATTATTTTTAATTCGAAATTCGGGAGCAAGTATTCGTGTAAGGAAAAATGAAACTTCTAACGACAAATGACGAAACGACGTTAACCACCAAGTTAAGAATACAGGGAGTATGCACCAGTGAGAATATTTACAATTGGCGCCGAGGATATCTCAAAAACAACGCGAAACCGAGTCTCGCATTCAATAGCAAAAGTCCAACCGTCGGAAAAATGTCTTCATTGGCATTAGGGCGCATCAATATCAGGTTTGAATGGGCTGAGACGTAGGGTATATGAAGGCTGACATGAAGTACGTCCTCATTCACGGGTGAGACCTGAGCTACCGTGGATCACCCTAAAGGATAGTCAATGGGTTGGGTTTGCAGTCGTGATGCCAACATCGCCGCCATCAAAGAGGTGTGGTGATGGCAACTTCATCGCCTTTAAAAAGGTGTGGTGATGGCAGCATCGCAGCCATTGAGGGGGAGTGGTGATGGCAACATCGCCGCAATTAAGGGGGCGTGGTGATGAGCAACATCGCCGCAATTAAGGGGGCGTGGTGATGAGCAACATCGCCGCCATTAAGGGGGTGTGGTGATGAGCATCAACATCGCCAGCAAGGTAGTGGAGGTACGATAGGGTGGGTCAAAATTTTAGATAATAATTATCCCACAATCAGCCCGGTCAACATTTCACAGAGTGTTGCACTTAACATAGTGTTAGAATGACACCCTTTGAATGGAACACTATTTTCTTGCTTTAATATCAACCTTTGGCACATCGCGAGGAAATTATATCCATGCAAGACATCGTTTTGTTACATCCAGCGAATGTTCCATCACCTATCTTGGCATTGGGCGTCGCAACTGGATTGTGTGACCCTATCTTCGTCAGATTTGAACCAAACTAAAAATTTATTAAATATTCTTATGCGCTGCGACTAATTCTCTTCAAAAACGGCATTGTTAGGCACCTCGGAAGCTGCTTCGAAATTTTTTTAGTTACTATGATTAAAAATTCGACAATTTAAGAAATATGTGGTCCCTTCGATGAAATCGAACATGGCAGCTTGACATACATGAATAACAATCATTTATTCGCAATTTTTATAAATAAAGTGAGTTTTTCATCAATACACAGCGGTGAAAAATAACCTCAATTTCAGATTCCAGAAAAACAATATTCAAGGTTTTTCGCTGTTTCTCTGAAGAAAACGCGAAATCTTACATCTATTCATTTTTTGAAAAAACTTTCGCCTGTTTCGAAACGCACTGCGCACATTGCGTGCGTGGCTGATCTTTGACTGGGCATGAATAAAAACATTGCATGTGTTCTCGGATCAAAATGCAAAAGCGTTTCATTTCCGTTCTAATTCTATTCACGGTACGCCTGTGACTCAACCGAGCTGCGTTGAAGGAAATTGTTTTCGAAAAGATGGCAGAAGGTCACTGATTTAAAATTGCAAAAAGGCGTTCGCCAGCGTCGGAACGGCGTTCAGTGTGCGCCTTCTAACGGTAAATCTCGCAGTCCACACACGCAACGTACACTGAACAAAAACTTTGAACAAGCTTGCAAATTCAAACAAATTCGTTGTTTAGGATTTGAACAGTCTTCGCAAGCTGCATGGTTCGCTGCATCAAAACCTGATGAAATTTTGAACTCGCTTTCTATAGCTGCTATTGGAGGATGTATCCTTTTACCATTCATTGAATCGAAGCTGAATCTAAACGCCCTTCCTGCACTTGAATATTCACGTAGATGTATTCATGTATGCAGGGAGCTTGAACGCATTTTTTTTCGCTCGGGCTCAGAAGGAAGGAGCCATTCGAGCAGAAAGGTAGAGCGCACTGGCAGGAAATGGCTTTCTTACATGTGGAAACAATCCTTTTTTCGCTCGAAAGAAGTCGTACGACAGGACAGGGCTTGCGCCCCAGCGAGTATCGCGGCCTTGTGGTGCGGCAACGCTGCCGGGAGGGGAGGCCGTGGGTTGAAATTGAACTCCACGTGCTCTGGGCTCAGAAAAAAGCTCTGAAAATTGCGATCATTTAACACGTGCAAATAATAATTCAATGGAGTATTTCACTGTATAAACCGTTAGGCGAGCTTAATCCAAATGTGAAATGCATGTACAACACAATTGGGATGATTTTCAATTTAGGATCAGCTTATTGTCGTTAGAGAAGCAAAATCATGTTCTTTAGTTAAACCAAGTCGGATGATGAATTGCTCCATTTGTTAGCAGGTTCCCATGAATCTCAATTTTCATGTGAATTGGAATATAACCATATTTAGCCGGTAATAATGTTTTTTTTTTCAAGAACAGTGCTTTATTTACGAAATCATCTGAAGAACATTTTTAACTGAAGTCAGTGACTGGACTGATGAGAATATTTTTTTCACTGTGTGCATAAATTACATGGAAATTCGAATTCTCCTATCGTAAAAAATTAGTCCATTAATTTACGTAGTGCAGTGAGTTGTATTCAGTTTAACTAACCGCAAAACTTCTGTGTATACGAATGTAGGAAATAAAATAGCATGCCATATCCTTAAGCATTGAAGGAAGAGCCTGTTACATTCTTTTAAACTAAATTATCAATACCACGTTGGCTAACAAGGGAAAATGATGACTCCATTTACATTTCTCTACAGAAGAGCTGCGTGAGTTGGAAGATACACGCGGGTTGCAGCGAGCGCCGCTCCGTGTGTTGCATATAACACCCGGCGGACACGGGAGGCTTAGTACATTGACAGAATCCAGTTCAAATTCATAAAGGTCCACTTTCAAAAACCCCCATTTATTAACATGAGGAACAATCGCGCTGGTCCAGCTTTTTTGTACTCATTCATCGTCCTCTCAATATTAATGAACAGCTGAACAGCATAAAAGTGATTATTGGTCGGTCACTGCCCTGCGCATAAATTGTTGACCGAACGAAAGTGAAACGCCTTTGAAATGATAGTACCCAGGATCGCAGTCAGCGAGAAACTTGGTGCCCAGTGGAAAGACTACAGCTCGCATGTAACTACGGAACAATGAAATATGGAAAACTAAACTCAAAATAATGAACTAGCATTTTTCGAAGGCTTTAGGAAAAGAAAAAAATGAAGTGAACACTATAGTCATCATTTTTAGCGGAGGGGCAGGGGGATAGCTATAAAATGATAACACAACTGATAGTAATTCCTTGATCTACGTTGGGGAGCTAGTCTTTACTAGTATATTTTGGAAATTCTATTATGAGAAGCAATAATAGCTTGTATTTTTTGAAGGGCTTCGGTGGGAACAACAGCAAATTAATCGTTTTCTAACGTGTTGAAAGGATATTTCTCTTTATGATCCCGTTTTCAAGTATCGGGGAGAACAAAATCTAAATTGAAGAACAGAGGTTCTGTATGGGGCAGCAGCGCGGACCTGTCAAGGTGCTCAGCAGAGTGATCAGTTAGTCTCGGCCGAACAATTAACCAAAGGGACGTTTCATCGACACCAAAGGCTTCTTTTTACGACTTTTCGTATAGGCCTTAACACGCATCATCGGACCAACAAAAGAAGTCTCGGGTGATGAATCTTATAAGGAAGGCAGTTAGCGAGAGATGGACCGAGTCCTGCTGGGTCGCATTGTACAATTGTCGTTTTGATTGGCACCCTGTATCAGTATCAATCATCTCCGGCCAGGTCCTGGACCTGATTAATTAACAATAGAGACTCATGAATGCCTAAAGACTTCCAGCGAGTCATGAAGGGAGAGCCTGCAAACCGGATTCTTTATTCCTTCGTTTTCGGACCTAGACTCGTGTAGTTGTGATGACACGTGTTGCTGGGAGCATTTCAGAGCGATATTACAATAGTGATATTACAGGCAGGAAGGAGATAGAACAATACCGTATTTGACGACAAATGAATAACTTCACTTCAGTTGAAGTCTATGAAAATAGCGAATTTACAAGTACTTAAGGTCTTCGGCAGCATCGTGTTTTTGAGGTAATTTCACAATTCACGCATCCTTAGGTGTTACTTCTGAATAACCTTAACCACCATGTAGAGCCTTGAGCTAATTCATCTAGTACGTTCACGAATAAGACGCACGAAGCGCTGAACCTTCAGTTCATGTCCAAAGCATAACAATATCATAGTTTGGAGAAAATGTTCACGTAAGTAATATGTAAGTACCACCTAGCAGCCAAGGATACGTAACTAGTAACATCAAATTAGATGTAAAAAACAGGCAAGCAGGATAGTTATCGTATGTTACTCGACATGGAAGGCTTGAGAGAAACAGTCCGAAAATCTGAAGGCAACAATTCTGAAATATTGGGAACTGTAAATGACGGTGAAGTAGAAGGCAAGTTGTTTGAAAACTTATTGCTGTAGAGTATCGATTTTAAATCCCTGCGTAGGAAACTAGCAAAGTTTTGAGTTGGAAGTAAGAACAGTCGTTCAATAATGTAGCGAGGCAGTAACGAAGCAGAAAAAAAATTACATTACAGTAGATCACCGTTCTGAGTTGTGGTGGATCACGGCATCCATCACTGGCGGAGCTATGCCACAGCATGGAGAAGCCCTCGCGAGAGGATAAAATAACAGAACAATTCCGAGTTCCCTTGCAACAGAAACTTTTTATCACGATGATTCGCGTACCACCCGCCCAGGCACTCAGTCACCTGACCACTGAACAATAAACTCCAAGAAAAATGAGAGCGACATGCTCATTAGGCAGCACGCTGTCGCTGATGAGGTCACCAATACGTAACAGGTGCCCTCAGTTTTAGTCCTCCCATCACTCACCAATACCGAGGCAAGGAGCCATTGACCAGAGCTTCGTAGATGTGCGCTGAAGGTTTAATTCAGGGTTTCGCCATCGGTCGACGGAGGAAGGTAGAGGCCAGCGATCGCTGTCGTGCTCATGTGACGCTTTTGAACACGCATTCATCACACGGACTGGATTTTCCTGTAACTTAAATTTTAAAAGGCAAATTTTTGCAGCTGACATCGACGTTCCGATTTCGTACAATTTCATTCAATAACACAGTAACTGTAACTCGAGAAATCGTACCTCGAAAAATCGTACCTCGAGAAATCATACCTCGAGAAATCGTACCTCGAGAAATCGTACCTCGAGAAATCGTACCTCGAGAAATCGAAACTCAAGAAATCGTAACTCGAGAAATCGTAAGTCGTTTTTAAAAAGATGAATATTGTCGCCCCTGCTTTTCACAGCCGATAGCATTGCACTCACATCGCCTCCCTTGGCGCGGTAAACTTAATTCAAAAATACATTCGAGAACTTAATAATAGATGAATATCAGGGTTTCAAATTCTCAAATTTATAAAAAGTATTAGCGACGCAACATTTAGTTAAAACGAGTGCTTCAAATCTTTCACAAATGAACACTATCGGGTCTTTATTAGCTAGAGTATCTTTTTATTTTACTCATTTACCACGTCTGCAAATAGTCAATGAATGATTCTTACAATTAGCATAATTCTTAACTCCATTCGTTTTCTATTAACTCCGTATGGAAATACTACAATCCCGAATTTCCTCTGTCATTCCTGCATAAACTCATGCAGTTTACTTGTGGAAGCCAGCATCTTACTGCAGTAATGTGTTAACAAATTTATTCAACAGACGCAATGCCATGCCTTTTTTAATATCTTTAATAATGCATGCTGCGTTCTAAGCTTACTCATGGGATTTGCTGCATAGCGGGAATTTATATGCAAGTGAAGCCACACCACGTAGTATTCAGATCTCGTGCGGAATAATGGTTGCGAGGGTACTTTGAGCTGTTAAGCGTCATTTTCTATTTGAATAGATTGACGAATTTGCTCAGAATCATTCTGATGATCATTTTAGCAACACTTCAGATTAATTCATAGTTACCTTACACTTGTACAACTAAAATCCCTTCGATGTATATAACCTGAAACATTTGATTGTTTATTTAGATTGTACTTTGTGCATAACCAAAAAATTATCTTTACATAGTTATTAATCATATTTTTTGTTTCTCAGTCGTCCATATGTGAAACTGAAGGGTAGTCGAGTAAGTTAAAGTTTCGTTTCAACGCCGTAGACGTCCACCTAGAGTGTCGCGGTGAGCACACTCTCAGATACGTGTACATACGAGGAATACTGTCACAGAAAAATGTCATGATATACCTATGACCCATTTGGAATCAGGTGTGCAACAAGGGTTTGATCCACATAAGCTGGTCAAAACGCATCATATTTTCATTTAGGGTACTTTTAGTTCTGCGAAGACGGTCTGCAAACAGCTCCTTCCAAAACATTTTGCATAAGGACAACATGAAATGAGGACCACATAAAATAAGGACAACATGAAATTAGAAAAGAACAAGAGAACAGATGTGAGTTGCTGAGGTTGACATGTTGGTCTCTCAATGAAAACAATATTTTGGGTTCCTTTCAGAAAAATACACATAGCTCGCTTCTCATAGGGCGATACACATTGCGTTTTTATGACATCTCTGAGTCTAGCCGTGATTGAAAAATACGATTTACATGGCATAATTTTTTTTAGGTTTCTTCACAATTTTGCACGGCAAAGACATTTCTTCAAGTAACTACAAAGCAAAAACGAGAGAACTTTATGAATGAAAGTGGGCAAAACAGACACTGGTACTTTAAAAAAAATTACTTCAAAAATATACCCAAGTATTTTGAATTTCGTCCAATTTCTTTGCGTATAGAAAGTGCAATCGACGAAGCAAGCGATAATCTAGTAAGTTGTCTTTAAAAGCCAAACCAAAAGGAGATATAGGCGCAACGTAAGCGTTATGCCAATGTAATAAACAGAAACCCATGCCGTTGCAGGAAAGCCTGCTGCCCTTTGCATGTTAGCCACACAAGCACGGACACAACGTCCCTTCATTTGAAGAAAGTTTAGAGTCACAACCCTCCCATGTCTCGATGCGTTCCTTCCACGGGCCTTTAATCATGAGGCATCTTTACGAGACTAATAACTCATGAGCTTAGTCTCATTTGAAGTTGGGACCCACACATGCAGCCGTCACCATTTTTCACACCTGCCGAACGGCAAATGGAGAGCTGTTCATGTCGCATTCGTCACTCTCGCACCCACATCCGCCTCGTCGCTCCTCAACCAACCCCACCCAACGTGGGTTGTCCAGCACAATGATCTCATCCCACAACGTCCCCGCCTCATCTTACGACATCGGCCAATTGTCTACGACGTTAACAACGACCGCTGTCTTCGCAACGCCTTACGACATCCCAAACGATCGCGTCTCCAATACGGAACGATGTGCATCCAACGCTTACAACAGTCCGATTTCGTCAGTGAGCGAGCAAAGTCAGTCGAAAGATTAACAACCTAAACATATCTACCCAATTAATGCGTGAAGTTAATTTCTCAATCGATCATCCGCGTTTATTGCGATCACACATGACTGTTCCCGTAGTGAGTGCATTCGGCACAATAGGTGAATATTATCATTTTTCTCGCAGTGATGGTTTAACCATCGAACCCACTCAGAATGATCCCTAGTCTGATCAATGTGTAAATAATTAGTGAAGTATTTCAATGAACACATTTTCAGTTTAAATGATCTAAGCAGACTATACATATAAGCTAAACGACGCGTCAGTGTAGGTTTAAAACGAACATTTATTCAACAAGTCCTTTTTCCGTGAGATCTATTTCTGAATAAGTAACTCACAGTAACCCAAGAAACCCAATATTTCTGAAGAAGTGACTCGAGCTAGGGCAACAGATGACAGTCCACGGTATTTTTCCTACGCATCCAGTCCATACCTATAAATCCCGTCCAAACCTTCGCATACAGCACATAGGTATACATTACATGCTTACGCATACAATACACAGGTATACATTACATGCCTACGCATTCAATACACAGGTATACATTACATGCTTACGCATACAATACACAGGTCTACAACACGTACCTGACCGTACACTACTGTGCCTGAAACTGATTACTATAGGTGGAGCTGTTCAATAGTCATTTTACTTGCAAGAATCGTCCTTAAGCATTCGGAAATTAAACGAACTAATCTAAATCGTACAATTATTTCTAAAAGCATCCCTGTGTATTAATTGAATTTGATCCTTATCACAAAGTAAGATTTGTTCACAGCCCATATATGTATGTTTGACTTGCAGTATTGGTCTGATGCTCTTATCAACCGGTCCGAAACAGTACACCTATTCCAAAGGAGATAGGCGCCTTCAAAAGATTTTTACTGGACAGCAAGTGGAATTTTAGTCAAACTTTGGTCATAACGCGTTGCAGTTTTCTTTAAATTTGGTCTAGCCGTATTGTTACACCTAAAGTTTTCATAGATTTATTGGATATACATTATTGCTTAAGTTAAATATTGTTTCATTGTGCGTTCGATTTTCGTCAAACTTTTATTTTTTGTACTCCAATTTACAAGAAGTATAGTTCTACTGTAATTTAAAAAGCACAAAATTTAATTTATTTATGCTATCAAATCTCACTTCCTCTTCCGCAAATATTTTTTATTCACATGTTGTTTTAGCGAATACTGAATAATTGTTGCAAATTTTATCAATAAGTGCCATTTATAACTTCTAACCCAGAAATTTTACTCCAAAAGCATTGGCTAAGCAGATGGATCAGAGAAAAAATACGCACAGGCTAATTTTCCGAACACCTTAAACAAGCTTTTAAGCTTTTAAGAATTTCGGCCCTTCCAATACCCGACAAACTGCGCATCTCAGGCACAACAATTATCTACCATAACACGAGCTGTTACGGCAACGCTTCGTCATCCGTAACTCGACCTTTGAAATTCTCCACGGAGGCCCGAGTTACTGAGCCTTTTCCCGCTGAAATTCAGAGTACTATGTCCAGTTACGTCCTACAGTTATGCGTTGCTTGTAAACTCGGGCTGTTATGAAGCAGACATGAAACGCGATTTAGTAAAAATACATTCTTCAAAAATCGACGGTTTCATGTAACACGTATTAAACGGTGATCTACACTAATTTCATCCAATGCAATTCTATGCAAATAGCGTACACAACACGAGTATAAAACAAAATATTATGAGAACGTTCAATATTCCCTAAACACGAGCGTAATGTCTGCTTGTCGAACTCGTGAATATCTCCTATTAAATATACGCAGTACCGCTAACACACATGCAAATAAAGAGCAACATATACCGAGTGCATCCCACTCGCGAACACGAGTAACCAAAAACAAGTCAGCTAACATCGCACAAATAAATACACTACTGAAACTCACAACCGAAAAGTCGAGGTCGCGTCATGTCTTTGCAGACACGGACGGTCCTGCGCTCGCACCGCGTAAGATTTGAGCGAATCAAGGATCCCCTGAGACGTGAAAGATCAAAAACTGCACAAATATATAAGCTGCTTTGCGGACCCAAAATACTTCTCAACTGTGCAGGGATAAACTGATTTTTCAGAACCATTCCTTAGCAAACGTTCAACAAATTGGGATATTCACGCTTGTAAATTTGAACTTGTTGACAGACGATACCATTCTCATTTCGAATTCGTTTTCAGTTTCAGTTGAATTTAGTATCCTACTGCCAATTTATTTGAGCAATAATTGACGTTTTGCTTGTGGTCTTTAAAGGTGGAAAGCAAGGGCTTTGTGCATAACGTGGTCTGATTAGTCGCCTTTCAACATTTCAGGATTTTACTCCTACAGTTGATGGGTTTCTTTAAATATTTATTAGACAAAGTTATGTAGCAGAAAGTGCACCATACATTCTTGAACGTTATGAGCACTCATCAATCTATTTAAGTCAGTAAAGTTGGGTGAAAAACTACCCCTCAGTTAATCCATCTATATTGTAAAAGATGAATAATTATTATAAATAATAAGCGTATGAGAAAGAGTGAAGAGTGACGTTCTGGTGTGATAACCGAAATAATATATTTCATGTTCTCGAAATGAATGTCGTATATTCACCTGCAGGTAATTCAGACTTGGGGCCAGAACATAAAAAACTGCATGTAAACATGCTGCCAACCTCATACATTCATGTATTTTGCTACGGACGTCTGACATAACGGCAGTCATTTCTACATGGCCCCGAAAATTAAATAGAAGAATATGCCCGGACGAACTTGCTCTCAATTGATAACAGTCTCACTGATCGAATTGTGGTACTCGCGTTCTTCTGACGAAAAGACGAGAAAAATATGGTTCCGTAACTCCATGTGCTTAATACGTGTACAAATGCAAAGTCATAAGGGAACTTTCGATTGTCACTCATATTTCACGTGGCTTAGGGAGGAAAATGCATCAAAAATTCATTTCTAAAAGCCACGTAAGCTCCCACGGTTGTGGACATGCTTTCACTTTCCTAATGCAATCGGATGACACGTTTTTTCGAGACCAATTTATGCATAGATAATATCGACATGAGTGAGACTGAAAGCTCTGTGGTCGCCCCCTAGAAGTTCTTCCTCGCCCACAACATCCAAAGCTCGAGGTCTTCCTTTTACCGGTAATGTTTCCTATTGGAATTCGATAAATCGGAGCATCCGCAGCAACACAAAAGGCTGCATCGACTCTCTCCGGCCTTTAGCATCATCTTTATCATTTAACAATGAGAGTATCCGCGCTTTGGGAACATTCCCCGTTTTCTCACAGAGTTCAAAATCGAAGTGATACTTTCAAAAAGGCCTGAATTCTTCGTAGACTTAAAAGGTCTTCGGCCATTGGATCACCACCATTTCTGTACGGAACGAGCTCATCAGGAGAAAATAAAAGTTGCTTTTAGCCTTCATCACCCCCGGCTGCTCTCGCGTACAGCGTAAAAATGGGTCCCATGCGTAGGGCAGGTGTGGGTAAAGTGTGTTCCATGCATGCGTTTCTGTGACAAGAGGCCGTACGCCCGTCACATTCGCTCCCAATTTGCCAGTAATGAGTGTATTATTGCATTGGAGACACCATTCTACTCCACACTGCATGCGTAGCAAGCTCTAATACGAGTACAATGTGAGGAAATTTAATTTCCACTTAAATTAGGCAATAATCATGAATCAATAAACAATAACCGATTATCGTAAACTCATAAAAACTGCCAGACATAAACTCAAGCAATTCTTCCACCATCACAAATTTTGGTCCAGATACGACACCAAGGAAGAACGAGCAGCAATCCCACCACCACATCTTTAACCCGAGCGTGTCTCTTCACGGGAAAAAACCACAGCCTTGCAGTATGACTTACTAACACTGAACACAAGGCCAAGGGGACATGAACAATCAAATGAAGGGCGTACTCTTGCCTCTAGATTGCTAGAGGAGCACAACCGAGCTTGTTATCTCGTCGGAATCGTCTCCAGCGAATGAACTCGTTCTTTCCAGACCACAAACTTGGCTCTTTTCAATGCCTGTTGAAAATGTCCAGGAAATGCCTTATAAACATTCGTGTGCCACAGAAAGAAATCCAGGGGAGCCTCCATCGGCGTCGAGAGCGTCCGTTCCGTACCACTCCACCAGACGATGCCTAAGGAGGATCTTGCCATGGACCCATCTGGTGTTCATCAGAGGATGAAAGTTTACGAGCTTTGCACAATATGTTATGTTGGCAAAGGTTTTCAAGCTTTTCAAGGCCTGCAATACGCAATCACTGGACATCGACTTCTTTTCATTCTCGACCTCATTCTAGAAATTCAGACAAACTTGCTCGAGTCAAAAGTCTAGGCAGGTCTCAGAACAAGGCTTATTTCTCGACTGCAAGAAAAATAACGAACAAATCTTAGAGGCTTCCCCGCACGATATGAGTTTTATCCCATAAATAAAAATGAGGGAAGTTATAAACTTACTGCATGAGAAAAATCAAGATTTTGAATTTTTTTCACTTTGCACAGCGTTTTTTCCAGTGTATACAGTCACGTTACCTAAAATTGTCAGAATCGTATTTTGTAACACGCTTTCGAAGATGTAAGCGACTGAAATTGACGTACAAAACGAAATAAGGATTCTTTTACGAACTTTCCAATGTATTTGTGCTGATTGTACCACGAAAATTTGCTGAAGCAATACGAGTACTTGAGACAATGACAGGCGAACTTCTGTAGATTTACAGTACCCGGGATTTACATACCTCAATTTATATTCATTAAATTTGACGTAATGAGGAGCAAGATCCGAGTGATATTTCGATGCAATTAATTCAAGCTATTTTGAATTATGTAAAAAAATTAACGTACGATAACAAAAAATTTGTGGGAAAAGGATAAAATGAGCCGAAAGCAACTTGCAAGGAAGGCCTAACGTTCGAATTTTCTGGAACGTGCATCGAAATTAATATATCAATTAGAATACGTGCATCGTAGTGCAAAGCTTGATCGTCTTTTAATTTCGAAATAGGGTGAAATTAGATCTCGTACAGTGGCTATGTGTTTTATCGTTCTGCTGTTACGGCGGTGTGCGACGAGGTACCGTGACCTGAGGATTCGAACGCGCTGGTAGAGTTCAACCGCCGTAGCAGACGCAGCACAAGACAACGCTAATGAATGGAGACTTCCTCGTAGATTTCTTGCAGCACACGTCCTGAAAAATAAGCTCACCCGCGCCCTGTTTCTTGAGAATAAAGACGCGAGCTTGATTCTATATTAAAATAAGATATTCTGAATGTTTACATGTACGCCAATTTTTTAACTTTTCTGGTTTTGGCAGTGTACTGCTGCTATTTTCAGCTGCTCATGTCTGCTGATTTTAAGAACGACGCAAGCGTAGTGATGTTCTCATGATTTCCATATTTGTTGGCGGAGTCACTGCGCTAGGGCAGTCATGGCTTGCTCACGCTGAGTCACGCACTGGACGATCAATGAGCGTTGTGATGCCTTTGGTCTTTTGTATGGTAAATAATTTTTCGATGATTGTGAAACGAAATCAATAAAACTCAAACGTTCATAAGAACTCAAACGTTGTCAGAAATTAACATTTTCAGTATGTTCCCCGCATGCTACGGTGCAATGCGACTTTATTGGTGCAAGTTGCGCTGCCAATGAAATAATTACCAGGAAAATTTCATAAAAAAAGAAATGACTGCTAACGTATTACGGCCTCGTCGCACAGCTCACGACTCCTGAAGGCCTAGCAGCCCCAGTGACTTCCTCGGCTGTATTTATTCAACGCTGGTATTTTTAATGACGATAGGGGTAGAAGCCCCCGGTGTGTGGGAGACATCAAAGACAGAAAATTGCATAGTAAAATAAGAAAGGCATTGCTTGCCCGGGGCCAGGCAAAGATCGAATCTCCCAGGAGAGATAGAAGTCCAGGAGGACGCGGAAGAGAGGAACCAATGCTCCAATCACTTCAAACGCCTTCGAAATAAAAGTTATACAAAAATCTGACTGCAAAAAATGCTTTGAATTGAACATTATAAATGATTAATTAGAGGGCACGGAGATAGAGAAAAAAAGAGGACCACGGCTGCACTTTAAATAGCATTTTGCCGAGGAAGATGTACATGAGCTAAAATTTTAGTGAGAAAAATTCTAGGCACAAAATCACGTGTGTGAAATGAGGGTATGTGGAATTATGATAATTATTTTCTATTTTTATGTATGCAGAGTATATTTCCAGGTAGTAACTGGCACAGACAGTTCAGTTGCACAGGTGGATCTTCTATTCCATACTAGAAGATAAATTCGTTTTGAATATCGACTGGGAAGCAATTAGCAAGGAGCATCGTGAGCTGGAATTTTACTGAGCAGCTACCGCTCCTTAGCCTCGAATACAGACTCGATATCAGCCAGGATGAAAGCATTATTTATGCCCACGATACCAAACTTATTCCCGTGATGAAGGAGGTATTTAATGCAATCCCTCGGGCATGAAGCTCGAACCCCATCGTCATTTTCTCTGTACTGTTTTATTTTAGTAGCATATGGGTATTCTACTCATTAGTTTAAACAGTAGTAGTACAAAATACAGATTGCAGCGCTACAGTTACTCGGACTATATCGCACCGAAAGAGAAGGGTCCGTTTAGTATAGACAATGAAAAACGGGGAATCAATACACTAGACGAATAGAAACAGCACACTAAGAATGAAGAGGAAGAAAAGACAAAAAAGATACAGCGGATACAGCGGCATCATTGATACAGGTAAAGTAGGCACAAAAGATTGAAGTCCCAAAGGCCTTGTCTTTAGCGCGAGCTGAGCTAAATTGCTGCTGTACGGTGTATTTGAAGTTAACTTCTCAAAAGAGGTACATAGACATAAGTACAATTTCCAGGTTACTATCGCCCTTCATGCTTGTGAAATAAAAGATTGGCGAATTTTTTCGAAGGTACGCACAGGTCCCGCTAGGTCTCAAGGGGTTACTTGAAGTTTTCCTTCCAGTCTGCGAGTGTCAATACTGCGAGTATCACTTTCCCGATCGGCATGACATTTTCACCTCATCATCAGTTGTATAACTGAATAGTTAATGAGGGTGGTACAATACGAATTCTTTACTTGTTCATGTTATTACTCTCTAGCATAACGCTACGTCTTTTAGAACTGTTTTGGCTTATCTTTTTTTAGTGAACGGGTTCTGTAGCTTCTTTGTGCCTGCGACCATCCTTTGATTATTGTCAGCTCCCTGTCAGAGTGGATATTAAAGGCACCACAAAGTTTAAATCAGATATAAACAAGTACCCCATCCAATAACGCAAATACATCTGTACCGACAATTTCCAGAAAAATACAAACTAGAACAATGGCTTCCGCCCAATTAACCAGTATTATAATGTTTTCAATATTGACGATGCCGTGCTATCTGTACCTAGAAAAAACTGAGGTGGAAATAACCTTTACGATCTTAATTAACTTTTCTTAATAAACTAATATTTTTTGTTTCGTGTTCGTGTGTTAAAATGGATGTTCAAATGGAAACAAAACATCAATGGATGCATGGGCACAGGTGTTTATTGCGTCACATACGTCACCCGATGCAGGAAGGGGAATTAAAGCAAGTTAATTTGCCCCATCTGTACTGAATTTGTTCTCAAAATGTGTACTTAATGCAGTTTGCTCGTCCCGAATGCGTTAATTAATTAAGATCCTTGCCAAAAGTAAATAAGTACGATGCTTCTGGCGTGATTAAACTCCCTATGGAATGAACTTTGTCTTAATTTTAGAACATATTTGAGGGCAACGAATCCTAGAGAATGGGCCCGCAAGGAGGAATCTCTGGGCAGATACCGAAAAACGTCAAATTTGTTCTATCATACCTTCACAAGGAATGTATAGAGTCTGATAGTATCGTACTTGTATCAATTTATATTGAAATAATTGACATAAATAAAAGTTTTGGAAAACGGACATGTATGCCTGACTTGCCACTCCACGAACTGTGAGTATTTTGTTTCCAAGCTCAGCCCGAGGATCTGGCGTACGTCTGATTTTGGTGTAATTACGGTACTGCGCTTACGGTGTGTGAAAATATGAGTATTTAGGTTTGTTTATTTCTTCAAGAGTATTGAAGGTCGCATCTTACTCGCGAGAGTGATGTACCAATCACGAGTATGTGCAGTACTTTCATGGAAGTACGAGAAGGCTGGGTGGGTAGTACTCGTACTATAGCACCTGTTCTTTTACGTCTATCTGTGACACGCAATTCACGAAAATTTGTACGTTTATTTCGAATGTAAATTATAATGCTTTCAGCACGAATTTCCGCTGAATCAATTGGATTTTTTGTGAAACCGCTTACTCGCTGGTAGAACAGGTTTTGAAGCACCATGTCGTTCGCTTAAATCATTCGTTGAACTATGTTATTTCAGACTGATTTGCAAAAATCATGCATCTAATTTGATTCCTCTGCTATACGAGTATAAAACAAACGTTAAGCGTGCCTTGATGCACTAATAAAACACTCACGATTTCGCATGTAATGTTTGTTTAAAATTCAAAATGGACTTGAGCGCAAGTTTGATGCCTTCGGCCGCACTCCTGAGACAGCGTTGCATGCAAGAGTATACTCGAACCTCGAACTCACATCGCCTGCAGGGAAGTGTGCGCCAAATTTTATCATATTTAATGCCAGTGGAAGCTCATATGTTGCATTATTTTCGCTGTGCGCTCGAGCAAGCATAGGCAATAACTGTTTTCCAGCTGAGCGAAAGTTAAACATCATTTTAGCGTATAGTGTGAAGCGATCTGTGAAATGAAATTCAAATCATGTTCATTTAAGGTTTTACAATGTAATTTCAATGGTCGAAACAATATCACTAGGGTAGCTTTATGTGTTATTTTTCAGATCATAATAAATACCAGGAATTACAACTTAACAAGAATTTGATAATTTGTGCTCACAATTATTTAAAAGTTAATTGCAATTTAAATGTACGCTGTGATGAAGTTTGGCACCGTGTCCTTTGAAACGTTAGCTTTGCACCATTCATAGAGAGTCGAGGGACGCACCAGAAATTGCTGGCTTTGAAAATCATTTTTTATTATACATACGTCTAACAAGTTCCCTTTCTTGAAACTTCAACTGGAATCAAATTCTAGGTAACCAAGGGAAATTGTTAAAAAAAGTATGAAACTTTGCATGCAAACGGCTTCACACACACTAAAATCACATATAACGCGCGAAAAACATATTCAACCATTTCTGTGAACCAGCTTTCACACGATAATGATGACATTTTTCTGGTCACATCGTATATGATCAACTGGAACAACACTTCAGCTGTTTCAAGTAGCAAAATAAACTTATGTAGTTCGGCCGGAAATTAGACGGCAGCCGTCGC
The DNA here is from genome assembly GCA_014899125.1 of Orchestia grillus. Classification (NCBI taxonomy): domain Eukaryota; kingdom Metazoa; phylum Arthropoda; class Malacostraca; order Amphipoda; family Talitridae; genus Orchestia; species Orchestia grillus. The sequence goes on from VOMN01000808.1 coordinate 31,817, forward strand.
AGCAGTCACTTAAAGGACGTCACACCGAAAGTCAAAAAAGTCTCAGAATATCTGCGGAAGTAAATAGATCAGCTCCATCCTCAAAGAATGTCTTAGAGAAAAACTTCCACTCAAATGAATGTGTCATACTCTATCGCTGAATGTGTCATACTCTATCACTGATTCAATCACACGTGAGCTTAAAATTGAGGGAAAGAACACGGAACCTGCGTCAGTAAGCTCTTTAAATGATAGCGTTCATTTTTTGGACCCTTGATGGTAATAATGCTGAATAAAAACAATGGAAACAGAAGGTAATGGAAATAGATATTTTATTGACAATGCAGTGCTTCTGCAGTTTTTTAATGATATGTAGGAGTAACTAACAACTAATGTATTTTGTATTTTAGATTTATGATACCTCTTGATTTCTGCCTTTTCGGAATTGCACTTAGGTATTTCAGTACCTGAACAATATTTTCTTTAAATTTTACTTCCGATGTAAATGACCTATGAAGTACGACTATATAAATAGATAGAAAATTTATTGATTATTAAACTTGATGCATTGCTAGGTTAATTATAATTATCAGGAGCCGACCAGGACATGAATACGTGTAACATAAATATTTGTAACAAATATGTGAGACATAATTATACGTAACATAAATATGCGTAACTAATAAAAGCGACAGAACCCAGACGCCAAAGCAGGACTCATGATTGAATATATGAGCTCGATTGCGAACTAAAACCTATTTGGGGACCCATACTGTGGATCCGTTGTAGTCAATTAATCTCCAGAGTAACGCAACAAAAATATCTGAATCATTTTTTTAAGTGATTATACTTATATTAAAAACACACTCAGACCATCCCTTCATTTGGAAAGTGACGCATAGCAGCACAGCTTAAACCTGATAAAGCTTCAAATAATTGATAAGTGCGTAAATTATCACTCAAATTTTCTTTGCATTCTTAAACAAGTTTATAAACGGTCTTAGACATATTCCGAGTTCTTTCTGTCCCGATATGTATGTACATACATCTCATCAGTCCGCACGATATGAGGCACTGTGCAGTAGTCAGCTACCGGGAAATTAGCCCATTCAAAAGACTTATTATCTCATTCAGAGGCACGAATACTACTAGATTTTGCGAAAGCAGAAAAATGCACAAGCTGAACTGCGCTCACGTATTATCAAACCTAACGATACATGATATTATTTATCCAGTACTCAGCAACGGGGTAATCAAATTACTAAAAAATGTAATTTTATTGAGGTTTAGACTGAGAACGCACGCTGAAGTTTGAACTAAGATGCACGAAAGCAGAAAAGCGGAGAAGCTAAGCTGAGTTTACTTGCATGTTTATTTTGCACTCCGTAGGTCGTGGCGGGGCCGGTCACGACTGTGGGCCTGGCCCTAATGGTGCTCTCAGGTTCGATTTGGGTGAGAGGGGGAGGCAAGAAATGGTGAGAGGGGAACAAGAAGGGACAAGGGGGAGATCGGGCCAAGGGGTAGAGGAAAGGCGTAAACACAGGGATGCGAAGTTCAAATAGGAAATGTTGGAAATCTGTTTTTTATTCAATGATAAATGTACTAAATTGTACGTGTCGTTCGTTTAATAATGTAAAAGCAACTGAAAATGAAATCTTGGCTCAGTACAATTGCCATCCATGCATAAAAAAATTGTCATTCATGTATAGAAAAATTAAAGAGACACGTCTTTCCGAAAACAAGTCATTCCTCCCCACACGAATGTTGATGGTTATCAGTTAGAATTTATTCGAATTTGTTTCATTGTTTCTGTTTTGAAAATTTTGAAAATCCCCAGAAAACGCGCCTGTGAGCAGCCGCAATGCGTGAGAGAAAACCTCCATGGGAAAGAAAAAGAAGGAGAGAGAAAGAAAGAACGAGAGAGAGTTTTTCTGAGACCATGGGAAGCTTTCTCTGTTTCGCAGGCATCATAGCCCAAACTTTTATTTGATCGCCAAAGACCACGCGGACAAAGTTGGTCTATGAATTTGCATCAACTAAAAATACGCACAAGGTTTAAAAAACTTTCTAAGCTTAACAGATTTTACGTTAGTCCGATGCTTGAAAATCTTGAACGATGATGTTAAAGATATGCATGTATTCATATATATTGTGATGAACAGTGATCATGACGGGCAAATCGAAGGTAGCTTTGCCTCCACTGTCGTTGGATACACGCAATCGCGGGCATCGTTTTTGTGACGCTCTAGCTCGAAGTTGGAATAAACGGAAACGGTCCGAATTGAAATGATTGGAGAAAAACGTGCGTGCTCAGAACTCGTGGTCTGTGCAGTGAAAATATTCACTGCGGTGACCAGCTGGGATGCAGGCAGGCAAAGCGGCCATCCGGAGATTGCCATCACGACTGCGAGGCCCAGTCATGATACGAGCACCGCCTTAACGGAACTCGCCACTCCGACCTGTTTCCTAGGACTCAAGTGTGGGAAGCCTGCCTCCTAGTGGGTGTCAAAAAGGCCTGGACACTGAAACGTCGCACCGTAAAAGCGCCTGAAGGCGAAATATTCGAACGCTGAAATGTTCGATTGCTGGAAAAATTATATGCTAATTTGCGTGTTACTGAACGTTTGGATATTGAAATACTTGAAATTATTTTGCGTGCTTGCGAAACAATTCAATGCTGACGTGCGTCAACACTATAGCGTCTGGATTCGGAGCACTTGAATACGTGTGTGCCTGGTTTGGAAGAGACTGATATTGTCTAGTTTTGTGATGCAACGGGGAATAACAGTACGTACAGTGAGTACACACTTTTAGAAGAACATAGGGTTCATGCTGTAAGAAGCCTTTTACACTTCAAATATGTACTGTACCGACAAAGACTGGTCTGAAGAATCAAAGCATACAACAGCGATTGTACTTTAATAAATTCGTTGGAGGTTTCCGCTTCTGACAGTGTGACCTGTTTGCCGAAAGGCAATGACTCGACTTTTGATCACACGTTTTGAATCTATGCATATAAATCAAGAAGGTTTCCATTGGCCGCATGCAAGCCAGACGTGCAGTGATGAGAGCTGCATTGTCGTACTGCATTCCGGCTCAGTGAAAAAACGCGGAATTTTTCTTCTTGAAACCTCTCTGTTGCTGAACTTCATTAGAAGATCATTAATTTTCACAGTGAGCTAAAAAAATCAAAATTTGCGCGCCCAGATAAAATTGCATCGGTAGAATCACTAATCTCTTCATTCACTTCGTATCTTAAGAACAGATTAAAATCTTCACTTGGCGGGACACATTACCTAACAAATAGGTATTCACGTGCATACATAAATCAGCTGAGAGAACGACGCGTATCTTATGAATACAAAAAATCCCTCCTTTATTCAAGTTCAGGGTGCGGAGTAGGAAATGCTCCAAGCGAATTGGTGGGGTTGCGGAGTTGGGTCCTAATTGAAAAGGCGTTCATTAGGAGAAGTAACAAATGAGCGCTGCTTGGTCTTCCTTCTTTTCTCATCGGCTGAAAGGCGGCGATGAATCGGCCTCGATTCCAAAATAACGCTACTGCCGGGTACTGGAACGCCTCAGCTGGAGTTAGAACGCCTCAGCTGTGGTTAGATTACTTCAGCTGGCGCTGAAAAGTTTCAGATACCGTTAAATCGCTTCAGACGACGTTAAAACGCTTCTGGTGGGCGACGTTAAAACGCTTCAGGGGACGTTAAAACGCTTCAGGCGACGTAGAACATTTCAGCTGGCATTAGAACGCTTCAACTAGCGCTAAAAAGCTTCAGCTGGCACTGGAATGCTTTAGCTGGCACTAGAACGCATCAGTTCGCACTACAAGACTTCAGGTGGTGCTATAACGCTTCAGGTGGTGCTATAACACTTCACGTGGTGCTACAACCCTTAAAGTGGTGCTACAACGCTTAAAGTGGTGCTACAACGCTTCAGCAGCGTTTGAATGCTTCAGCTCGGCAGACCAGAACTCAAGAGTTGGACAAAAGTCGGCGCACTGAAAGATGTTCACTGCGTGTGCTGTGAACTTCAGGTTACTGCACAACCGCGAGTCAGGTTACTGCACAACCACGAGTCAGGTTACTGCACAACCGCGAGTCAGGTTACTGCACAAACCCAACCGCGAGTCAGGTTACTGCACAACTGCGAGTCAGGTTACTGCCTAACCGCGAGTCAGGTTACTGCCCAACCGCGAGTCAGGTTACTGTACAGCCGGGAGTCAGGTTACTGCACAACCGCGAGAGCCTAGTGAGCACGAGGGAGGAGGTATCTGTCGAGTATGAATATTTTTCACGCTACCTCACATCTTACCCTCGGGCAACCCGACTCGGCCGTGGGAGGCGTACGCTCATACGGTGCATTCAAGAAGTATGCCTGAAGTATGAAATGGAATCTAAGAACTCCATTATATGTAAGATACGTAAGACCTCCCATGACTTGTAAACTGGTCACTTATTTTCTCACAGGCATTATGAACATGTAAGGTTTGTACTTTACCAAGCTGCAAATTTTGAAGCAAAGGAAAAAAGAAAAAAGGTGCTCACCAATCGTATGAGTTCTCCGGGTCCTAGCCCTGGTTCCAGCATCCCCATTTTGTGTTAACCTAAATTGACACGGTAAGCTATCTATAGTAAGTAATCTGGTCCTGTACTTCAATACCGTCAACTATTGGGCAATACTAATGCCTTCACCATTGAAAGGCGTAAACGTATTGATTTTAGCATTAAGGAACCACTTTTATACGCTTCTGTTCTACCTTTTAGAGCTGCGAGCCACCAGAGTGTCAGAAATGAGGGGCTGGTCTCTCGACAGCACTTCCGCAGCGTGGCTGGCTGCAGATGACATAAAAATTGTACAATGAGCTCTTTGTTCACCCACTTATACTTTACAACTTAAAGAGGAGCGTCTGCTCTTCCTTTGTTCCTGAGAAGATTACGGAAATGATCCTTTCATTGAGCCAACGTATCTAAATTTCGCATTAGACACGCATTAGACGGATGTTTAATTCAGGCTAAGGTACAGATAACACGTATATAATGAAACGTTACGATTCAATGTCGCGAGCTCAATTATATGAATTCTTGTTCTAACTACCGACTGTTAATTTGATTACCGCTGTCTAATAACTAGATCTGGTCCAATTACCTTCTAATTAGCTCGTTGCACGCGCTCATCCTGCAGTTGAATTCATACGGACAACCTCTGTCCAAATTATTGATCAGCGCATTGCCTTCCACTCAACAAAACAAGACGAAGCTCAGAAATAGCCTGAATTCTGATTAAAAAAGCTATTCTAATCGGGATACGCAAAAAATTCGGTTTAGGTGTACGTTCAGTTCTGCTCTATAATTATACGTAAGGCTATTGATGTGTTTTCAAATACGACGCTATCAATAATGGATGTGGAATAGCATAAATAATAATTATCCATAACCCTTGCTTAGACGATCGATTAGAAAGCGCACCGCGTCAGATACGCTCAAGAACGGAAAAGAGGTAATTCTGAACAAACAAGGATGCTCGACCACCAGAAGATTTTAAGGGAGAAGCTCGAGTCACTATGACGTAAAGAGCGCTGACTGTGAAGGCATGGCGACGAGGACTGACATTATCGGTGTACCCGCTCGAGAAGAGCTCACGACTCACACGTACGCCAGTGAATGTTGAATCCAGCCGATATGTTCTCTCGCGCTACTCTACAACGTGACATCCATCATCGGAACATTTTATTGGCATGCTACAAATTACTCCATTTACTCTCTCCAAAGTCCAAACGAGCCCGTAACAGAGCAGGCTCCAAGTCGCATAGTATTTCCCTCAATAGGTCGTTACAAATTTTTTAATATACTCGCGCCGGCCACGACCATTAATCAAGGGACCGCAAAGGTGCTTACCATTCTTACCAGCTGCGCGGGTCCAGGCCCAGCTTCCAACATTACCATTTCGGGTACAAATAAAGCGCGGACCCGCGAAATGCTTGGCAATTGATCACGGCCATAAATCATGGAGGGCTGTGCGCTGATGCCCGTAAATCGTGCGATCCAGCGGCTATGTCGCCGCCGCCGAGTTCCATAGCAGCAGCATCAACGGCTCTGGATCGTCCGCATAATCCTAGGCCGGTTCGTTTTGGCATCTCGGCCACTACCTACTTCTGTGCAAATTAGGGACTTAACCGTCCCAGCAATGTAGGTCGTATCATCGCATGACGGTGGTCGTGTTCGTACATCAGGAGAGTTACTCGAGGTACGCTCGTTACTTGCAAAACGAGAAGCTCCTTTGTTCTGTAACTGATGATTGCGTAGTAGAATTCAATTCAAGCGTGTCTGAAGCCATTCTGTGCCCTTTTTGTGACACTAAACTTCCGCTTACAAGAAGCTTCTAACCACTTCATAGATTTAGCCACCTTCAATGCACACTCCGACTACACATAGAACTAGTATAGGCTGAGAACATAGATGAAGTCGGTGTCCCTCAGTTTTATTTGCCGTGTTGACCTATGACCACAGGCTGCTTTTTATCGTTGGATAAGTCCGAGCGTTTTCCAAGTTCGCGTTCGTAAGGTTACGGCATGAATATCGCACTGGGGCTCATCGCCTCCTGTTTTAAAGGAGCCTGTGGATTATAGACTCGTGATATGCGTAGGCTTGACGCGACGTGCTAGGGGAGAGGATAACGAGTGCATATCCCAAGAACGCTCGTTTGAGGGGCCCTTATTTTCCGCTGTGTCAAGTTTCTTGTGCTGAATTTATGACTATAGGTCATCATGTTATGCATCTCCTTAGGCGATGACGACCATTTTCACTAGCAAAATTATTGAAAATTGTGGGATAATCGTCGACAGATTGCAGATTGTCAACTGCTGCCAGCTGTACTTAGTACTCACCCAGGGGCTCTTGGAAGTCCAAATTAACTAGAGAAAATCTGATGTAAACGGAGAATAGCTGCCGTCTGAACGCTTCATTATTTAATTAACCAATGAATGCCGATGTCCTTGAGTTCATTAGGAGCTGCAGGGGTCAGAGGGGGGACCGGTGAGGGACTGATTCACAGGTACTCTTGGATACTTCTTGTGCTCATTACATGAACGGTTAGGTTTATGGGGAATGTTTTTAGCTCCAGGTAACCGAAGTGTGCACTCTGGACTCACAAGCTCATTTCGAATCAACGAAACCAAAAATTTAGACATAAATCCGTGCGTAAAACGAATGACATAAAAAAACGAAGGCTACCTGTGTATTTACAGCTGTAGTCGACAGCTTAAATTAGCATTTGATTTTTTGGGCTGAAGTGATTGAGGTACAACACTCGGCTGATTACTCATTGGTCGCCCCGTTGTGCACAAACAAACATAATTCCCAACAAGTCAACCAAATTTAATAATAAATTAGCAGAAACTCGAAGCAAAATGTACCAAATTCATTCAAGGTTATCAAAAATCTATTCGTAAACGGCATGAATTTATCGTAAATAAATTATAGTTCACAATAAAACTTGTGAAACCCTTCTCTGCCCCTAATCCACCCGTTTAGTCGACTACCCACACACAAAAACATCGAGTTTAACATCAACACACGATGTTTACACGCGACGCGCTAACGACTTATTTCTCGCGTCTGCGCGTAGAATGACGCGTCAGAATAAGATCCGCGTTCGCGAAAGCGTGAAGGTAATGCTGAGTAAAATGATGACCAGATACAAAGGTAAGCATCGTGGAAGACTGGCTCCTACTAACGGGAGAAAGCATCCCCGCTTCGACTTATTGACACGCATTCATCTCTTGTGTACAGACGCTTTTCATTTCCCCCACGAAGATAAACGTGGGCACGGATTTAATTTAAATTCTCGAACCTCTTGGAATCGGGAAGGGTATTTTTCTTCGGTGTTTGCTGAACTAATTCCCCATGAAGCTCGGTGGCTCTTATTTTATCTCGGTGGCAGAGTTACGGGAGTCTCGCTCACTGTATTTTAGGGACTTGTTCCGTCGAGCCATTTTCTTGCGGCTGAACTCCAAACACGCACAAACTTTGTCAACTTCTGGTTTGGCCGAAATGAATAGTTTGCTAAGCAGTTTAGCGGACGCCCCGCTCCGAAAGCCTACCGACAGACACCATGGGCTGAATTTTTAGTAAGCCAACTCGGCCGGGATATTGTGGAGCAGCTCGGGAGGAATTTTCGAGCGGATGGAATCATAACTTCCGTGAGGCCTAGTACTGGATGAAAATACAACTCATTAGAGATAGTATTATATATAGAATCACTACTTAGANGATGCAGCCACAAATCGTGAGGGATTTTGTCGCGGATGAACAGCAACTTGGGAGAAGGAATATTACAAGGAATGAGCCACAACTTAGAAAGGATACTGAGGATATTGAAATAATTATTAATAGCGATGTTGCAGTGGATGAAACCACAACTTGGGAAGGATACTGGACCAGAAAGAGTGAAAAGAACTGGCCGTGCACAAAATCAGTGCAAACTCACATTTTGTCAAAATTTTAATGAGATACAACCAGCAGGGCTGTTTTCTATTTTTCCATCCTATTGTGGAGGCTAATTCTTTAAGGGATGCTTGCTACCTTTAGACTCCGAGTCTCAACCCGGGTTTCCATCTCCCCCAACCAGCAGCATGAAGCACCTGATGTCGGCATGTCGGGAGTAGTGGTTGATTTATAAGGAAGCTTCGTTCTGCAGCTAATGGTAATTATAAAATCAATATTTAGAGTTTCTACGGAAAACAACAGGAGTAGCTTGAAACTTGCCTAAAATGAAGAGCAATAGCACGAGCGAAGAACATTTGATCTAAACGCTTAGAACCTTCGCTCAACGTACCTGCATTAACTTAATTGTGATCAAACATACGTGAATACGGTATAAATTGCATGCGAACGGAAACGTGTTGCTAAAGATGCATGTTTGCATTTCTAGAGAGCAAGACAAAAGCGCAACGCAAACTTTATAAAAAGCGTGCACTCAACGCAAGTCGCTGATAAAGCTTCAACTTGAAAAAGAACTGGAATATTTGAAAATACCTTCAAATTAATTACATGGCTTATATTGTTCCTCAAAATTGTTTTAAGTATAAAACAAAATCTCAGAGCCACTAGACTTTTGGTTTCTTTGTCAATACATATGAATATACATGTATATAGTTTCCAACTCAAACCTCTATTATTGAATGAGCTGCTGTAAAATAGTGTTAAATACAACTCATCTTCACACTATCTGCATCCCTTCCCACGTGTGCTCGAGGATATACAGTCTTTGTTAGATTAAAATCCATTAGGATAAAATAAAATGTAACAACAGACACCGGCCGAATGGCCCCCTTTTGGGCAACAACAGGACCGGGCCGAGTGGCCCCCTTTTGGGCAACAACAGGACCGGGCCGAGTGGCCCACTTTAGGGTAACGAAATTTGTAGGTGTCCTCAGAGGGTTCTGACTTCATTCTCTGGGTAAATTTATTTAAAAACGAATTAAAAAAGATGATGGGGTTAAGCACGTGCATGTACAATAACTATGTCGAGAATTTAGGTGCATTTTTAGATGAAACTTCAAAAGTTATCACGCAAAGTAAGGTTGCACTTTGATTATGACGCACCGAACTTCGTTCAGTAGGAATTAGGCTAATGCGAATAAATTAAATGATTAGATCGGATCACTGACGACGTCCAAGTTTTGTGTTATTATACGTTAAGATAATCACTTGCAGCACACGTGATCCCGTATCTCCAAGGCAGGAATGCTGGGACGTATGTACATAAACTTGTTTTATACGCTAGCGGCCTGATGTTAGTTCTGTAAATTTTGCAATCAAATTTATTTTATACATTTATCTAACTGCACAGGAGGGCTTGGGTCGTAACCCAAGAATGGACCACTGGGCTCGTCCCTGTCGCCATTTTTTATTCTCAATAAGACGTGACTGGGACTACAGACGCCGGTGTCACCCGACCACCGCAAACGAGACGCCCTGCTGGAACACGAGGCGTCACGAGCGACAACACTGAGGGAACGCGCTCCCTGTGGCCCGCACGCCTTGGAGAAATTTATACTGTTCCCTGTACGAAAATATGATGAATTTCATGACGAATCTGCTTCCATAGCAGTAAGTCGAGGAGAGCTATAATGATGTGTAGTGTGAAATTATCATGGGAATTTCCGTACAGTATGTCCAGGAGAGAGGCCATCTTGTATGAAGTGCAATTATTGTAGAAATATCTGTACACGAAATCGGAAGACGACCACGTTGCATGGTGTGTAATTATTTAGGAAAATTTCTAAGCCTTAATGAAGGTCCCGACTACCGTCGGCCCCCGCGATCGAATTCAAGTTCAAATTCAGAGGTTTATTTTGAGACGGCCATTCGCCTGACAATACGCATAATTTATCACAGTTACATCGAGTGTGTGCTTCTCTGATGCAGAGTTCAGCGGAAGTAACTGTTCAGGGCAGCACATTCTGACGAAGTTAGCCGAGTAGCACATCCGATGCTCAATCGGACAATAAATCCAGTCAGCGGCGGTCGGGACTCTACCTCGGAGTTTATTATGCGCCTGCAGGCGCCTACGCTGTTCGTCAGCAGACATGTTTTATGTTCGGGCACTGCCAACATGTTCATTGAATAATGCCTTGTGATAAGTCCACGCGGAGACAATGTCTTCATCAAACAAAAGCCACGAAGACAGAAGTCCACACTGAAATGACAACATGCTACCACTGAGCACCACGGCTCTTAGGAATTCGTACCAATTTTGACAGTACAAAGGCAGTGCACTCATTCGAATGCCATGAATGAAATAAGGCATATCTATTCGACTGCAGGAGAAGGGCACCCGAGTTTAACCTTATCAAGGGCTTATGTTATCTTCTACAATGAGCTGCTCCATGAAGAATGTTACTGCTCAGACCTGGCCAGTTGTGTGTTACTGCTCAGACCTGG